>VTPC01002789.1:0-178921 GCA_011009095.1 Ignelater luminosus | reverse complement strand
AAAAATCTAGATAAGCATCCGCTGTTAAATTATGTTCTATAAAAGAATGTCCCAAAATGTGGGTTCTAATAATTCCTGCCCAGACATTGACTTTCTGCTGATATTGGGTGTGCCCTTCTACACACCAGCCAGGATTTAGCGAAGACCAGTAGCGAGTGTTTTGTTTGTTAATGGTACCATTCAAACAAAACGTTGCCTCATCAGTGAAAAGGATATTTTTATGAAAATTTGCATTTTCCTGAAGCCTATGTGTTATTTCTTCGCAAAATTGCAATCTTCAATCTAAATTATCTTCTAATAATTCTTGAACTATACAAGGTTTATACGGATGCCACTTCTCCTTTCTTAGAACTTCGTGTGCAGTGGATTTGTTCAAAGTATGTTCACGAGCAATTTGTCGAACAGAAACATGTGGATTTTCCACGACAGCCAACGTTATATTCTCATGTTGTTCATTATTTAGAGCTTTAGGTCTGCCTGATGTTTGACAGAACCCGTCTCATGAAATTTATGCAAAATTTTACTTACAGTAGACTGAGAAATTGCAAACTTCCTCCCGTGTTCTCTTTCTGTCTCCATATCCCAGCATCATTAAAATTTCGATACGATGTTTTTCTGATAAATGATCCATAGCAAGTCGTATTTTTGTAACTTTGTTATCCTCACGTTAATCAAAATGCTTAGATTAATTAAACAAATAACGTTTCGCTTCAGTTCGGTTATTAATTGCCATTTCTACGACGCATTCAATTGTTGCAACAAACCAAAGTGTATCACACCGACCATAATGTGACTAGATGATATTGAAAATTTAAAAGACCGCGTCTGGAAAGGTAACAGATGACTAAATAAACTTTTAAGCGTTATTCAAACAATTTGTTGCGTTTTAATCAAAATTTACTTATTCAAGTGTATCAAAGTTTTACATCATTGGAAAGAGAAAAACATTTTCTATCAAATGAGTACAATAAAAGGATACCTTCCCATTAAAAAAAAATGAAGCATTATTCGTTGCGCTTTTGTTTTTTTTAAAAATAGTTATTTGGTATTGCCCTGTAATGTAAAACTAAAAACTAAACAACTTTTATAGGAAACATTTTTCCATAAAATGCATATTTACTGAGATATATAGGATATTCCATACTTTTCGTACACACTGTATATTATTGCCTTCTGTATTTTATTTTTTATTAATAAAGTATTTCTATTTTATTCTCTTTTCAATAATTAACCACATTATGGTATTAGATCACGATTTTGCGTCTATTCTAAACTATGCGAGATTTTCCCAAGCTTTCTATTTATACTTGAAATATGAACGTTACCGGACTTTTTTTGCTTGAATTGTAGACGTATTACATGTTATCAGACGACCTTTTAGCACCTTGCAAGTGTAGGATAAAATTAAAAGGCATTAAGATAACTTCTATCTGAAGCACCTTTAACTTTTTATTTTACAGAGTTCAATTTAATGTCTTTTACCAAAAAGAGGTGACATATCAAAATAATAGATGGTCTAAAATAATTTTTTTTATTTCTAAAAATCTCCTTCTGCATGAGATTATAATGGTAATAAATTTATAATAATATCAATGTAGGTCCCGTTCGAAGTATGAGAAATTACCGTGATAGTAACCTTTCTTTTTTTTAAATAGCCAAGAAAAAAATATCTATTATCCCATGTTACATTTTCATTACATAATAAACCACATTTTTTTCAAACCAATGCTCTGCATTAATTAGAAAGCACGTGTGATCTCTTCAACAATCGAGGTCTAAAGGTATACACATAGTATGCATTGTGAATGTGCATATACCCGCGTATACACACACACACACCCAAGACCCACTTCTTTGGGTGGAAAAGGCCACCCAGACATTTTTAATAATATGCTGATTATTATTATTATTATTATTATATTTGATTGTGGTATTCACTTTTAGGCAACACTTGTCCTGATTATTTCAAAGTTTCTAGGACAAATTAATAAACTCGCGCACTTCTATGCAGCACAACACCATAGCAAATCAAGGTTTGCAACTATGCTTAATAAATGTATCAAAATAAAAATTTTATCTTGAAGACTTACAAGACGATTTAAACAGGTTACAGTATCAGACGTGTTAGTAACACGTGCGATCGGTAGAAACTCTCATTTTCCACGCTATAAAACATAAATAAGTCATAGTAAAGTTAAATAAATTGCGTGTAAGTGACATTAACCTCCGGTGTGCAAATAAACCGACGAGGTCGGAGTCGTGGGAACCTGGAGGACGCGTGGGCTCCTTCCTACACGCGCCCACGGTCCCGCTCCCCAGGTCATAACTAACAGCAATGGCCCAGCCCCAGATACGTACTCGTATACCTACCTCATGGCGAGACTTGCACTCTATTCAAAATAGGTAGTGTACATTCGAAAGT
Source organism: Ignelater luminosus (assembly GCA_011009095.1). Classification (NCBI taxonomy): domain Eukaryota; kingdom Metazoa; phylum Arthropoda; class Insecta; order Coleoptera; family Elateridae; genus Ignelater; species Ignelater luminosus. Next base: position 176,499 of record VTPC01002789.1, on the reverse strand, counting down.
TTTCTCGTACTTTTAGACCAAATAGAGCATGTTTAATTTGGCGACAAATTAAAAGTTCGTGGCCATTTTTGACCGAATGAAATGGTTTAGATTTTTCAGAATAAAAAAGAATCGGAAATATAGATTAAGGTATCTCTTTCGCTTGGCTTTAAATAGTGAAGAGAATGAAGAAAAATGAAGAAAGGCGGAAATTATAAAATACTAATTAATATTAAATAATGCTTAAATAATAATTTTTAATGATGTATGTCTGGCTTATTATTATTACAAAATTAAAATTCTAAATTGCAAAACTATGAAACAAATATTCTGTTTATAGCCATGGGCGTATCCAAGTGTAGGCAAACTGGGTTATATGACCTCTTTCTAAACTGCAGTAGTGAATGTATCTTTTCTTTTAGCAGTTGCATTAGTTTTTATTAACATAAATTTGATGTTGTCTGGCTGATTGCATTCATAAATATAAATAAAAAAGAATTTTCGATAGTACAGAACGAAAGAATTTTTAATGTTGCAATAAACACCTATGTTTAGCTTAAATCGTTTGAAATCTGCTGTGCGTAGGAGCATTTCTTCAATTTTCCATCTTTATCTTCACGTTTAGCAGCAAATTCTTTCATTTATTTATGTCATGCATCCAAGTGCATACCACCTACCTGATATGCCACATATTTCTTCAGAGTCATCTTCAGTCAACTCACCACTTGATCCTCATTCATTACCATTTTCATCGGTCAGATTGTATAATTTTGTGTTGCACGCTACTTCTGTTTTTGTTTATGGGTAGAAGAATTCTAATGCTTGTTTCTGATGTTCAGAGTTGATTGAGCCTAAACCCCATTTAATGATTATACGTTGGTTGTTCCAAAAATGTTGAGAATCAAACACGTAAAATCTTTTTTAAAACAGTTTTTTTTATTAAATTTGTTCAAAATATTCATCACCAGGATCTATACATAGTTTCATTCGAGAAAACCAATTTTCAAAACATAATTTCCACGTTTCTTCAGACAATGCTTCTGCTTCTTCAAATGCCAAATGCATCTTCAGGGGACTCGAAACGACGCCCTCGTAACTTTTTCTTTATTTTAGGAAATAAAAGGGAATCGCGCGGCGCCAAGTCCGGAGAATATGGTGGGTGGCCAACCGTGGAAATCAAATCATTCCGCAAAAAATCAGATGTTGAATGCGCGCAATCTCTCCCTCGATAGTTTTTCTTCGATCGCCCGAAAAACTTGTGGTAGACAGATGGTAACCATGCCACTCAACGGTAATAGTCTTTTGTGTCTTAAGAGACACTGACGCAAAATTTTCTTTTAACGCTCCTTGGTCTTCTTAGTTTTGTTGGTCTTTCTTCACATTCGAACACCCAGACTCGGGATTGTCTTTTTAATTCTGGATCAAATTGGTATATCCAGCTTTCATCTCCAGTAACAATGTCAAATACGCGCTTAGAATTGTTATTATCAAATTTCCTAAGCGCGTAGCGGCACCAATCGACTCGTGCGCTTTTCTGTCCTTGAATAAGAGAATGTGGCACTCAACCGGACACAAGTTTCTTAACACGTAAGTTGACACGGCATTGACATTTTCTAGAGTGACTGCAGTGTTAGGTCGTCCGATTCTTTCTTCGTCTGTCATTGTTGTACGTCTTCGTTTAAATTCACTGTACCGCCGATAGACTGTTGCCCGAGAAGGATGTTCTTTGCCAAAAATATCATTTAAACTCTTCACACACTCATCCACATCCAACGCGCATTTGAAATCATAGTAAATCATGTAGCATTTAATTTGGAATACTATAAAAAACAAGTGAATAGCAGAAACAGCTTGCAACTTGACCTGACAAATCAAAACAAGCTACGCTATAAAATTCAATAAAAATATTTTATTAAACTGCTCTCGGCTTCATCAGATCTCAAAACTTTTGGAACAACCAACGTATATATGAAACATTCTACTGTTTTGCTTGCGTATACTAATCAAAGACACCAAACTGGCCTTTCTCGGTCATTTTATTCTTATTTAGGGATGATGTTGGACTGCAGTAAATATCAATACTACCTAAGAAAATGCTTTGATGCGTCAGTTGTTACAACTAGACTTTGGTTCCTGTGAAATAGTACGGTGCAGCAATGAAGACCTAAAAGAGCATTTTGATCATTGTCAGTTAGCTTTAAAACAAATTAAGCTCATCTTTACTTTTGCAGATACATTAGCTTGGCTGACTTGAATAGTTACCGTAAATCAACATTTAACAATACAAAAATAATTTAAGCAAAATGCAGATATGGGCATACTTAGGTCCAACCGGAGAAATATCAATAACGCCCATGTATATCATGGAAACCTTTTTACGCCTGCCACTCCTCCGCCAAATTTCCAAGGCAGAAGTAATTAGTAGGGAATATATTTTGATTGAAATAAGATATGGGAATTTGGACATCTTCAAATAGTTCCAAAACAAAAACTCCGCCTCTAACCCTTTTGAAATTGTTATTCTGAGACGGAAAGAATGAGAAGATAAAAATCCCATCTTGAAGTTGGGTAGGATAGTCTTTGTCCAGAAGGTCGACTTGCAACTGTATTTCAAACAGAAACTTCTAGAAGTTGCACGTGTGGAAAAAACTTCAATCACAAACAACAGAAGCGTCCTATCTATGGTAGGATAAAAGGAACCTTGCTGGTAGAAATAGATAGATAGATTAGGCCGCAACGCAGAAACTTCTAAAGATAACAAGAAAATAATAACAATCAAGGCTGTTGTTGGAGCCGTAAGGACGTTGTACCTGGAGATGGAAGTGTTAAAGACATAAAACCTAGAGTAGCGCTTAGTGTAAACTACAACACACTCTTCAACAACTCTTAGCTGTTCTTGTTGGTATTAGTTTTCAGGTATGACTAGATAGTCTATCTCTTCTAGTCCACTAAGCAATTGAAAAACAATAGAATCATCTGAAAACAGCACCGGTAAGTCATCTTTAATTTTTTTCTCCTTTTGAGGTAAGTATATCAATAAGGTAATTATTACTTGAAAAAAATAGCTTTGTTTGGATTGATTGTTAACTTTAAGGGCACTAACAACAAATACTTCCAGATCAAAGAGTGTTTAAGTTAGAAGACTTTCATGATTATTGAATTTTAAAAATATTCTTGCAAATGGCTTTCAAGGTGTTATAACTGAAAGAGATAACTATGCTGTAAATGGTTTTGCACTTATAAAGAAACTAATTTTTAATTGCTTCATTTCTTGTAGAATTTTTCTTAATTCAGTTTACATCTACTAGTATCATCAATAAATAAAGATGTCGGAGTTTTATTTGTTTACTGCTTTTTATGACTGTAACGAGGTATGATCAAAAAATACGGTGAATGAATTTTTATAGCAGCAGCTGCTGACCCTACATGGATTTGAAGTAATAAGCCCGGTAGCCTGATCCTTTGAGATCGACAGTGACAAGTCGGAACAAGTTGTGACCTGTCAGTCGACTTCCAGAGCCGGAAGAGTGAGGTTGTGTTTACCGTGTCTGTCGCGCATCATGGATTCCGAACAACGCGTGAACATTTAAGTTTTGTTTCAAGTTGCAAAAGAGTGCCAAAGAAGCTCATGAAATGTTAAAAGCAGTGTATGGCAATAATGTGATGACTCTGAAGACTGCTTACAAGTGGTATGAGCGATTTAAAAGCGGAAATGTGTCGGTTGAAAACGAGCAAAGGTCGGGACATCCTTCGACTTCCAAAACAGACGAAAACGTGCATGAAATTGCAAAAATGGTTTGTGCAAACAGGCGATTGACTATTCCAGAGCTTGTACGAGTACGATAACTTGCAAATAAGACGAGTGAGTGCGAAATTTGTTCCCAGACTTTTGAGTGGCGAACCGAAGGAAAATCGTGTGTCAGTTTGTATGGGCTTGAAGGATCGTCTTACAGCAGATCCGGACTTCATGAAAAAAATTAGGGTGTATAGATATGATCCTGAGACGAAAATTCAGACTTCGCAATGGAAAACGAGTGGTTCTCCTCGCCCTAAGAAAGCACGTCAGTCAAAGTCGAACGTGAAGGTCATGCTCATTGGTTTTTTTGATAGTGAGGGCGTAGTGCGGTCAGAGTTCGTTCCAAGGGGAACAACTGTAAGCTCCGAATATTACAAAGGTCTATTGCAACGTTTGCGAAACGATGTACGGAGAAAGAGACCAGAAAAATATATCCATGGCTTCCTTCTGCATCACGATAACGCGCCGTGCCACACCTCGCTTCCGATCGAAAAAAAAGTTCCTGTCTGTTCACATTCGTTTTATTCTCCGAATTTAGCACCATGCGACTTCTGGCTCTTCCCAAAAATAAAAATCGTGCTGAAAGGAAAATGTTTTGACACCATTCCCGACATTGAGAGGCCATTACGGAGCAGCTGAATGCCCTTCCGAAAGAAGCCTTTCAGAGTTGCTTCCAGTCATGGAATCACCGTTGGGATAAGTGCATCGCTAGCCAAGGAGAGTACTTTGAAGGAAATTAAGTCAAATTTGTTGTAAACTTATTACTTTGTTTTTAATTAAATACTCTAGAGTATGCAAATGAACTTGTTCATGTTTTATTTTATCGCCTGTTGTTCACTGCCATACTTGAGTTTGCAAACATAAGCAAACATAGACGTACATTAAATACAAATCAGAAAGTTTGGCACAGCTAACCTCACATTTTTGATCATCTAACCTCGTAATATTGAATTTTGCATATTTTTGCAGCTATGAAATGCATTTCTTAAAGTAATACTTATGCTCTCTTCGGGTGGCAAAATCCTAGTTTAACAAATTATGCATTATCTCTTCTTTATTTATCTCAGTACACTAACTCTATCATATTATTGAACAACTTCTTCTTGGAAGTTCAACAATTGAATATCTGACGAAGAAAAATAAAAATTTGTACTCAACTCGCTTAAATTCATGGCTTTTAATTTAACTAGTAATAATCCAAATGAGATCTCTAGAGGTAACTTCTGTGATCAGCAGGAGAGCCTAAATATAAACACAGCAACGCCACAAAAGTGAAATGTAGACTGAAGTTGACCCATTTAAATAGGCATGTTGTCTTTGAATAATGCAGGTTGCGTGTCTGAAAATTCTTTCACAAGTTTCCTTTATTTGTAATTCTTTTATAAGTGTTATTTAAAAATCTAAAAAGGATTTAAATAATCTCGACAGAGTTATGATTTGTTAATGATTAATTTTCTTATGCTACCCTCTTAAAATAAAAAGCCGCCAGCCGTTACTGAATATTAGTATTTTTAGTATAACAAGCTTTACATCTAAAAGGAGGCAATTTTTTTGTTAAGTTCCAACCGCAACTACATTGTTTTAACGTTTTAAAACAAATCTAACCTTACTTTTAATTAAATCCAATTTGCTATTAAATAAAACCTTCACATAATTTGAATCATCACACACATTCTATTGAGTAGTAATCCGGCTATGTATGGAAAAAAACATTGCAATTTCCATCTAATTGCAAATACCATTACGTTACACACAACAATAGTATGCATGCATTATTAAGTTCAAAGTTATTTTGTTTACAGGAAATCCTAATTATGTAACTGTATTTAAAACGATGCTTATTCAGTTACTTTATTTTCTAAAAATAATTTTCCCATTTATTTTAATTTTTTTAAATAATTTAATATTAAATTGTTAGTATTACGGTGACTTTATATAAATTGGATTACAATGAAACTGTAACAACAATAAACGAGAATAGAACAACATTCACGGATCGATCAAAGTGATCCACTTTTTCGTAGTACTATTACGTGCTTTCTTTCACGGTAATTATCTTTTGAGAAAGTCAAATACGGAAATTAAAATGGGTGAACACCGGTTTTATTATTATAGAAAGACGACACGATGACGTCTCTCTTTCTCTTTTCACTTTCAATACGTTTCTTATAGCTTTGGGCGTGTGAAGTTTCAATAAATTATCCGAAGATTGATGATCTATGAATAATTTTGTATTTTATTTAATAATAATGATTTCTTTTTTGTTTCAGGTAAGTTTCAAGCGTGTCAAATTCCATGCAAATAGTGGTGAGTGAAAAAGTTAAAAAATTTTCATCGTAATTGCATGGAGTACTCCATCATGTTAACACTAATTTAATATTAATACAATTTTCTATGCTGATAATCATCAATACGGTTTAGCAATTAAAAACTATACTAAATAAGGTAACTATTACTTGGTGTGCTAGAAAAGAAATTCTCAAGGCCACTTACTATTATCATTACTATTATTATTCTTACAACTTGTCCCTCTGTTGAAACCGTGTGGTATTTCCATGTAAGGAAGTGGGTTAGACAGCTAACGTGAGAAATATTCGTGATTTAACCGAAAATATTTCTAATATCTACACAAATTTTTTTCTTCCTAATAAAATATCGTCACTTGTTTGGGGATTTTATTATAAATTTTTATCGTCGTGTATAGCAACGAGAAATACCTGTAGGTGTGTGAACCTTTTTTGACGGGGTTGAACAACTCTACAAAACTGGCAAAGCGTTTGTTGAAGATGTGATCTGGAAAGGTAAGAGGTGACGGCAAGGTGGAGTCGGCGGCCAAGTGACTAGACAACCACCCACATGAGGTGAGACACCTCACACGGTGTTCAAAGTTTGGATTCTCTCTAAGCTGGTTTGATTATTATTATTTTTTGTATACTTGTCTTGCATTGTTCTAAAATTGGATCATTAAAATGAATTTGCAAGCGGATAAAAAATGGGCAATAGAAATTATGCGAGGCGCGCAAAGAATTTAAAAGACGTGTCAAGTAAATGAAGTTACAGAAAACTTTGCTAATGGTGGATATAAATTATTGCCTTTTTACAGCATGAAATATTTAAAGTGTTGAAGTTCTCAAGGCGTTAATAATCATTCTTCAATTATTTGTGCTATTGCCATATCGAAGAAAACTTGTTCAAGGATCGATGTTTAAATAATAACTCGGAAAGTTAACCAAAGACGTCATCATCAATCGATTTTGCTTGTCAGGAATTTTAAAACAGAAATAGACTAAAGAATTATTTAAAAAAAAGTGAATTCGGACAGTCAGCCAAAACAAGAGTACTTGATTTACACGAGTGCATTTTACGGAAAACTATTAAATGCGTGTAAGCTTCATTCTTGATGTAGAATGTTTCGTCATTCAGTCAACTAGAGCAAATGGAACGATTTTTTAATTATAGAAACATTAATTTCGTAAATAGAGAAACTTAACTAACTTAACGAGAAAAAATGTCCAATTTTAGTTTTCTAAAACATGGATTTTTTAAAAAAGTCTTATTTTACTTTTATTTGAAATTAAGACCACCACAAGGCTTTTGATATCAAAACCAAAACCAATACCAAGATCTTGAAATGATGGAAGTATGTATCAAAAACGCGCAATGGCGGCATTTTTCCAAAACCAGTATTATGGCAAGAAATAGCAAACTTTCAACCAAGCAGATTTCGCAAAATGTTATCATCAGAAATGAGACGTTAAAAATTGTATTTCATTGTTCTATTTTGACCAAACACTCAGTGTGTGTCATCATCATTGTTATCGTGTCTTGCATACTACTTGATTTCAATACAGTGAATATCTAAGACGTAATCAAAAGCAAGATTCTTTCCGAAACACTTTTTATATTGTTGATTTAGCATTCGCTTTTATAAACGATAAAGAAGGCAGTATCATCCCATAAATAAACACTTGAACGATAACAAATTGCAATTAAAGCTCTTTATAAGTAGCAGACAGAAGACCCCAACCACACCCAAATTATATAATATCATTATAAAAAAATAAACAACCACCGAATAGCATTCTAGCATATCTTCATCATAATGAAAACACACAATAAACCTTTTTGATTCAATATTTATCTTTAGTTCTGATAGTAGCCTGTGAAGAAGTCGTTTCGAAAGAAAAAAAGGTGCACACCCGACAGACATTTTTTAAATTGTGTTGATAATTTCTTTTGTGTAACTAGGAGGTACTAATTGTTTTGTGTAAGAAAATAAACACTCCGTTGAATTTAATAAAGAAAAGACATACACAATCTTAAATTTTCTCACGATACACAATATTTTATCTCCATGAGAAATCCCATTTTATTTTTTTATAAATTATGATTAACGTTGATTTATAACTTTAAATACTTTAAATGGTAATTTGTCTGCATGAAGTTGAGGGGCAAAAAGCAACAAGACTTCATTATATTGAAGCGTTCGCGATTTTTATTTATTGCTGATAACTTAAGACACTTCTATTAAAAAGGAGAAGAAGAAATGCAGGGTGTTACTTCATGTTAAGTTGCATTAGATAAATCAGAAGAACAAGTTACGATTTTATTTATGACAGACGATGAAATGTTAAGCTTAGGCTCTTTAGTGGGTAGTTAACATTAATAACTCATAAATAATACATTTATGATAAAGATGTATTCGTATTTAGAACGTTGAGAAAAGATGGAAACATTCTTGAATTTGTTTTTTGAAATTGAAGAAGTGAATAGGCTACCGAGCACTTTATTACATAATTAGTTTTAAGCATTATTGCTGAGAATGTAATTAGATCTTGCAGGTAAGTAAATTCTCGGCTTTAGACGTGAGAAAAAAAAGAAATTTTAAAACGAGCAAGAACACAGTTTTGTACAAACCGAGAAAACTCAATCTTTATTTACATGTAGCATTATCCTAGTTTGTTATTGCTTACATTTTAATACACAATTAAAATTAAATTCCATTTTCTCTCATTTTCATCATTAGATTCTAACAATTTTTGAAATATGAAAGAAGATGGAGGAAGTTCAAGAAGAATTTTAAATAATCTTCAATGTTGATGTTTACGCAATGATTTGATTATACAAACTCCTCCTCTTCAGAAAGATAAATGCGTTACCTACTATCTATTGAAGTTTATATTGCTACCGATATCACACATTATCTTGAACGCTAGGGTATAAGTAACCAATTTCAATTCATGTAGATCTGATGGGAGTATTGTTGAACAATACTTCCCTCAAAATGATATTAGAAAGAAAATGGGCACTGGCTGCCTTGTTAATTGAGGAGCTTTTGTGCAAAATCAGATAAATCCATTATATCAAATTTAGGAAAAATGACATATTTCTCTTAACAGAAAAATCCTTGTGGAATTAATTAATTAGGAGATAGAGTAATGAAAAATTACTATATTACAAGATTCAAGTGGATATAGCTGGTTTTGCACAAAACTTCTTAATTGTCTACAATTCTTAAGTAAAATGAGCTTTTTATTAATTTCGTAAATGAGTTCAGAGTTCAGAATTACTTATTTAACTAAAGGTTACTTTTTCTCTGGTTTGTAACTTTTTGATACTTTTTTCATATTCCAGTTACTTTTATTACTTTTTTTATGAAAAAGGTTCTTTTTTGAACTATTTTCAAACATAAAACGAAAAATTCTTAATGTTGAAATGAAAACCATATTTGTCTTTCTTTTTTTTTGGTTACAAGAACTGTGAAACGTAACATACAGTATGGAATATCCTATATATCTCAGTAAATATGCATTTTATGGAAAAATGTTTCCTATAAAAGTTGTTTACTGTTTAGTTTTACATCACAGAGCAATACCAGATAACTATTTTTTAAAAAAACAAAAGCGCAACGAATACTGCTTTAATTTTTTTTAATGGGAAGGTATCCCTTTATTGTACTCATTTGATAGAGAATGTTTTTCTCTTTTCAATGATGTAAAACTTTGATACACTTGCATAAGTAAATTTTGATTAAAACGCAAAAAATTGTTTGAATAACGCTTAAAAGTTTATTTAGTCATCTGTTACCTTTCCAGGCGCGGTCTTTTAAATTTTCAATATCATCTAGTCACATTATGGTCGGTGTGATACACTTTTGTTTGTTGCAACAATTGAATGCGTCGTAGAAATGTCAATTAATAACCGAACTGAAGCGAAACGTTATTTGTTTAATTAATTTAAGCATTTTGATTAACGTGAGGATAACAAAGTTACAAAAATACGACTTGCTATGGATCATTTATCAGAAAAACATCGTATCGAAATTTCAATGATGCTGGGATATGGAGACAGAAGGAGAACACGGGAGGAAGTTTGCAATTTGTTTAATAACGTGCACCCCGAATACCATATTTTTCAGTCTACTGTAAGTAAAAGTTTGCATAAATTTCATGAGACGGGTTCGGTCAAAGATCGTCCAAAAACGGGCAGACTAAAGCTCTAAATAATGAACAACGTGAGAATATAACGTTGGCTGTCGTGGAAAATCCACATGTTTCTGTTCGACAAATTGCTCGTGAACATACTTTGAAGGAATCCACTGCACACGAAGTTCTAAGAAAGGAGAAGTGGCATCCGTATAAACCTTGTATAGTTCAAGAATTATTAGAAGATGATTTAGATCGAAGATTGCAATTTTGCGAAGAAATAACACATAGGCTTCAGGAAAATGCAAAATTCATAAAAATATCCTTTTCACTGATGAGGCAACGTTTTGTTTGAATGGTACCATTAACAAACAAAACACTCGCTACTGGTCTTCGCTAAATCCTGGCTGGTATGTAGAAGGGCATACCCAATATCAGCAGAAAGTCAATGTCTGGGCAGGAATTATTGGAACCCAAATTTTGGTACTTTATTTTTATAGAACATAATTTAACAGCGGATGCTTATCTAGATTTTTTAAGATTTGACTTAGTTCCTGCTTTAGCTGTTCTATTTCCTAATGAACTAGATCCAGATGTACCCCATAACAGAATATGGTTGCAACAAGACGAGGCTCCTCTTCATTTCGAAATTAATGTCCGACAGTTTCTTCATAATACTTTCCCTTATCGATGGATAGGCAGAAGAGGTGCAGTAGAATGGCCAGCTCGCTCGCCCGATTTAAGTCTACTTGATTTTTTCTGTGGTGCCATCTCAAAAATAAGATTTATGTCGATATGCCCGAAGATATTGAAACTCTAAAAGATCGTGTTAGAACAGAGATTAGAGCTATCACACCAGAAACGATTCAAAATGCAGTAAACGAATTTGAAAAACGACTTTATCATTGCCAAGCTGTAAATAATGCACACTTTGAACAGCTTCTATGAACTGTAGAGTGTAGTTATACAAAATTTTCAATTCGTAACAGATGAATATTGAAATAAACTTTTAAACAATTTTTTGCGTTTCAATCAAAATTTACTTATGCAAGTGTATCAAAGTTTTACATCATTGAAAAGAGAAAAACATTCTCTATCAAATGAGCACAATAAAGAGATACCTTCCCATTAAAAAAAATTGAAGCATTATTCGTTACGCTTTTGTTTTTTTAAAAAATAGTTATTTGGTATTGCCCTGTAATGTAAAACTAAACACTAAACAACTTTTATAGGAAACATTTTTCCATAAAATGCATATTTACTGAGATATATTGGATATTCCACACTTTTCGGGCACACTGTATAGATGGTGTTCTTGTTAAATTCAAAAATCTGAAATTTAAGGGGTAAAAGTTGTAAACGTGCTGCACACATGAGCTTTTAACAACTTACAGAAACAAAATTTTCAGTTTTGCCGTTCAACACTGGCGAGCAAAAAATTTAGGTCACTTTGAAATTGGGATGTTCTAAGCTTATGTTTGCAAATGGTAGACCATCGTACTAGTAAGCTCTTAGTCATTAGTTTTTGGAGAAATGTTATCTGTGAGTATGGAGAAGGCCAGGAGAAAGATATTTTTCAGTTTGTATTGACGAGCGACTTCCATTTGGCGGTGGGTCGGTCATGGTTTGGGCAGGAATCTCTTCACAAGCATACACAGAGTTAATCTTCATACAGAATTATAATTTTCAAATATAAACTTAGAACAGAAAATAACAAAAAAGCAACACACTTTCAAAGTTAGCCAAATTTTTTGCTCGACAGTGTATATATAACCTTTTTTGCACTGCTGTCAACAAAAATAAATCATGGCGTTCCCTAGTGTTTTATAATTTGAAATGGATAATAAAGTTATAAATTAATTTAAAATTAAACAGAATTTTCTATTATATTGGAGTCAATCTTAGAAAAAGTGTTGTATATGCCGTGGGCCATAGGTGTATTTTCTGGTCTAAATTAATTTTGCAGACCAAGGTGTAACTGAGATTTATCTCGACTGGAAAACTACGTTTACAACCCTTGATTTGTAAGTAACTACATATGCATTATTGTCAGGGTAGCTAAAATGAAGGTTACTTTTCGGTAACATTTTTAAAATGAAAAGTTACATCTTCAACTATTCTTTTGTAGAAAGTTGCTCTGAACCCTGCGATTGGTGCCGCTACATGCTTTGGAAATCTGATTCAGAATTAAAAAGGCAATCGCGAGTGTGGGTGTTCGAATGTGAAGAAAGACCAACAAAAAGCTTTGGAAAGAAAATGATTACCAGTTTTTTTGTAAAAAATGGTTATCTAGCATCGAAGAAAAGCGACCGAAGACGGGACTGCGCGGCATTCAACTTCATCACTATAATGGTGCTGCACATGCAGGCGGTAGAACAGCTGATTTTTTGCGGGAGAATTCGATTTTCACGGTTGGCCACCCACCATATAGTCCAGACTTGGCGCCTTGCGATTTTGTTTTTATTCTCTAAAATAAAGGAAAAGTTACGAAGGCGTTGTTTCCAATCCCCTGAAGATGCGTTGGTGGCATTTGAAGAGAAGGTACGAGCATTGTCTGAAGAAACGTGGAAATTATGTTTCGAGAATTGGTTTTCTCGAATGAAATTATGTATAGATGCTGGTGATGAATAGGTGCTTTGAAAAAATGTAATAAAAACATTTAAAAAATCTGTACGTGTTTGATTCTCAAAACTTTTGAAACAACCACGTATATAGCTACCGGCGGGGCGTATAATTATGCGTGATACATACTCTGGGCAGAAATTTGTATATTACACAGAACACGACGAGCCTAAGATGATTACTTTTTTCTGAATTTTGAAAATATGCATAACTTAAAATGGGGCTTTTCGAAAGATCAAGGCGTGGTTCTCTCTTTTCGGTCGATGTATAGAACTGTTCGAAAAGTTCCTTTTATCATTTAGCATTAGCTGCTAGAGGATATCAAACTTTGAAATTGAACAACCCTTAACATAAAACAATAGAATAATGTCATCAGTGAGGTTAGGAGTACGAGTACGAAGAATCGTTGTCGTTTGTTATCAATTTATACTTCAAGATAGCGACAGCCATGATTCTCTTCTACCTGGAAGTTAGTCTAGAGACTGATATTGAAGCGTTGGTGATTGTGGGTGTTATTGATGTAGATGATGAGTTGAAGATAATTTAACTGCTGTTGAAACTATACACCTCTCAAACTCAGTGAGCCGATTATAAATGGAGAAAAGCACGCCTTGCTCTCCGAAGGTCGCGGATTTGCAGTTTGAATTTTTGTCCAAACAAGCCCTTAATCAGTTACAATCATAAAAATGGAAAATCCCGACAGGTGTGTATTATTGGTAGTCAAACGTTTCTCTTATTATAAGAATCTTTGTGTTTTGTTGTTTTGGGGATATTTCCAAGACACTATCCATTTTACCCCACGTGATTCCGCATCATACATTCTGCTTCACATTCTTTTTTTGTTCGAGTAATTGATTGGAGATGTACTATGTATGGTACACTCCTAATGAATTCTAATAAATTGTTCCACTTTTATCTTTTAAATTAAATAGAGAACTTTTACGTCTTGAAATTGAAATGTATCGTTTTAAAAGCAAACTCTCGTAGGTGGTTCGAAATATTTATTGTAATTGCGTGTGCCACCCGGGAACCCATGAATATACATTGCTTTGCTCCGGATCGGACGCGCGAACCATATCTTGAACACATTTGCATAATCATTTACTTTTAGCAGGCGATGTTTAAAGGCACGCAGCAGATTGTATTATATGCATATTGGGAGTCTATGAACTCTCTCTTTATAGTATACCCAAAAACCAAAACAACAACGTGCACAACACGAATAAAACAGGCAGTAATTCTATATGATTATTAAATGTTCTATAACTTTCACGGGAATGCCTTGTTGTTGTTACGACAGTCGAATAATAAATTGAAAATGTGTTTTTCTTTCTGCGTTTGACGAAAATGGAGGGCAAACCTCTTGTTAGTCTTTGCGTGATCTTGCAAAGTATACATTTTAATGATAACGTTAGATTAAGGTAGGAATTTGCAGTAATTATTGTTTTCTGTTTAATCATGCAACCACCATTACGTCTAATTTAATATAGATAAGGTTACTTACCGTTAATCAAAATAAAGAAAAACAAAATGAAATTGAAAATTTGGCCATATAATATATTAAAGTTAAACGATATTAAATTAGGTCAGATCGATTTTTATAATAGAATCCTTCGAAAAGCACATTAAGCCATGGAGATTGACTGGCTGACTCGCTCTCGAGGAGGAAAAGAAATTATTATACAGATCCTGAGAAACGCACGCTATCGAGCACTTCGAATCAATCCGATAAGCAAATAAATAAATCGAAGGCAGACATCGGTGACATGGATTGTAGTTAATGACTTCATCACTAGTGCCGACAGATAAGGTTTCCGATAAACGTAAACGAGCGCCACCAGTTATATATATTTACCATTTATAAAAGTTTATGTTCTTTTCTCCTTCGTTTATTATTTATTTATTAAATCGGAATTCTAAAATAATTAATGCATGATAATCCTCATAATCGGTTGCTAATAGTATAACTGTAGTACCAAGTAATGGGAAGTATAAATCGTCAGTTGTAACAGAACTTGTTCTTACGACATACTTAATAATATTGATTAGGGCATGTAAAGAGCAATAATTAAAGAAAAACAAACCGAACTTGATTTCTACAATGTAACCTTCTATGTTGTGCATGGTGAGACGTAAAAATGAGACAGAAACATTTTTTGTTTTAGTCTCTTATTGAAACTGTTTAACGGGAAATAGTTTTCTGGTATTGTTTCCCCCCAGAAATCCAAGAAAGTCACAATAAAATAGGTTCAATATTAAAAATCTTTTAGTCTGCTAATAAATTTGTGAAATAAGTTCACTGATGAAGCAAAATTTAACTGAGTAAGGTTCTCGCAAACGGAACTGTTTTGGAATACAAGGAACAAACCACCTATGTATAATTAATAAAATTGGCGAAAATTACACATCTACTTAGGACACACGGTAAGATATCGATAGAGATTACCATACCAAAGAATACAGGAAGAAATTTCACTGGCGTCGGCCACAGAATTAATTTCCGTTTGTGCAAGCCAAGTGGACCCATTTACTACTTGGAATGCATTTGATTGCACTTTTTTTTGACAAGCTGTTTTGAGAACATTCTTTCCGTCTTTCATTAGTTTATTTTTTAAATTAATACGATATTTCTGTTTTTTCCTGATTAATTATTTTTTGCTGTTTTCTTCGTTTGGTTTTGTTTGAGACTTCACCGTGTTGTTTAGAAATTTTGTCCGGTTGTGATGAAATGGATGTTCCCAAACACATCCATGTGTAAACCGCACAAATGGCCACAAATAGCATCGAGGTATCGCGATTGCCAACGATTTGTCTCTTTCGGGCGGCCGGGTTGCACAAAGTTTTGTTAAATGTTCACTTGATCAATTGATTAACCAATTAGAAGTAGTGAAATATTCAGACTTATCCAATCAGATCTGCTAATCAACTGATCAAGTTGATCAATGATCAAATTATTTTTGTGCAACCGAGTGTTAGTCTACTAATTGTGAAGACTCAGCGGGTAAGTCAGGTTATAACAGATTATAGTCAGACAACACAGCATGTCACTGTCAACGATTTCCAAATTGGCTTCAATAGTGCAGATTTGATTCACACTGAAAAGGTCTGTTCAAGCTCCTCCATAAGAATTTTTTTGTTTACGGATGAGTTTGACTTTTACCTAGATTTTCAAACAATTGGCAAAAATATTGTTCCTTTATCCTACAAAAAGATTTCAAAGATGCACGCAATGCAAAGTTGCTTATTATTGAATCTACACTTTTGACCGAAAATAGCGTCAGTTTGTTTTTCATATCTATAATCCGAACTCAAAGACTACAATTAGTACATTTTTAGAAGAAGATACTTTATTAGCTCCAATTAAGAACTGTCAAGTTTTCTGAACTGAATAGCAGATTTGTGCATCTCATAAAAACATGATTTTACAGTTTGGACTTACAAATGGGCAGAATTGTCGATAAAAATATCAAAACGATGTTCAAACCAATTTTGCAGTTTTTGGCCCCTTCATGGTTTGCTTTTAAATGCCTTAAATGGACTACATTTTCAGCGAATGAAGGTTGTATAAATTTGACATACATAGGGATGGTTCCACTTGCAGTTCCCATGGAAAAACATTTTGAGGACGAGGAACAAAATTTTGCTTTCCTCTTGGGCTTGGGTTTTATCTTTTTTTTCTTGAGGTAGACAAAGATTGACTTTGATCTACTTCTGTCATCATTATTTGTCGCTTTAGGAATTAATTGCTTTGTGATATCTAATTGTTTTGGTTGACGAGAGCTTTGCTCAGTATCGACGATTTGTGTTATTAATTTTCCTTTCTTATTTTTGGACGATACACGATAAACACTACGTATTTGGTAATAACAATAAGATTTTACGTAAGATGTCGATGAGATAAAGAGACAAACAATTTATGTTTCTGTTCCTTCCTGTCTTAGACTTCTTTACACCTACGAGCTCCTCAGAGTTAAGTAGTCTGGCAAGATTGCACTTAGAAGGCTTGGTATTCACCGGCTTATCCCGGTTAGCCGTTAAACTCAGTAATAATAGTTCTTAGCCCATACTCTAAGCCAAGAGTTTATCTGCCTTCTCATTGTCGAGGTTAATTTCTTATTCTAGCTGAGCAGATTGATTTTAGTGCAGATGCAAATCTTTTGCTCCATAACATATCCTATATTGATTCCTATTTTAAACCAGAACCTTGCGTTTCGTATTCTGAGTTGAGCCGTCATGGTCTCTTTTTTTATCCTAATCAAAAGATCCGGTAGCCCTAGTAATACCTCGAGTGCCGGTTATGTCTAGACTGTCTAATCAATTAATCTTAGTATTGGGCAATACTAATACATCAACAGAACACTTCGTCTGATAATATCACTATGTCCAGAAAGTAAGTTCATTTTTACTGGTAAAATAAAACAAATGTATATTAGGAAAAATAATTTATTGCAAAAGAATCTAGACTTAAAACTATTAGTCAACATAGCTACCACCATTTTGTAAGCATTTATCGTAGCGTGGCACTAATTTTTGTATTCCTTCGTCATAAAACGTTGACGCCTGTGACTGTAACCAAGTTGCAACATGTTCTTTAATCTCATCGTCGTCATTGAATTTCTTGCCAGCGAGGTTTGATTTTAGGCTTAAAAACAGGAAGAAGTCACTGGGAGCAAGGTCCGGACTATACGGTGGGTGGTCAAATTGTTCCCATCCAAATTGAGTCAAAAGTTGCTGTGTAAGGTTTGCAGTGTGGGGGCGAGCATTGTCATGAATCAACAAAATGCCGCTAGTGAGCTTTCCACGGCGCTTATTCTGAATTCCACGACGCAGTTTCCTTAGCGTATCACAGTAAGCAATAGCGGTAATTGTTTCGCCCCGTGGTAGAAAGTCCACTAAAAGAACACCACATCTGTCCCAAAACACTGTGCACATGATTTTCCGGGTTGTCAAATTCGGCTTCGATGTTGTCTTTGCTGGTGACGATGTGTGCCTCCATTCCATCGATTGCCGTTTTGTCTCATGTGTCTCATAGGCTACCCAAGTCTCGTCCCCAATCACTATACTGTTAAGGAAATGGTCCCCGTCATTGTGATAACGAGTCAAAAATTCAAGAGCAGCACCTAGGCGTTTTTTCTTGTGATCCTCGGTAAGAGTTTTCGGTACCAAGCGTGCACAAAGCTTTCGATATCCCAGTTTGTCATGAACAATTTCATGAAGAAGGGATCGTGAAATTAGGGGAAATTCCATAGAAAGAAGAGAAATCGTAAACTTACGGTTTCATCTAATTTTTTCATTCACTGCATGAACAAGTTCATCATTAACCAATGATGGAGGTCCACTTCTTCCTTCATCGTGCATGTTTACATGGCCATTGTTGAATTTTTTTACCCATCTCACAACCATAGAATAACTCATTACATTCTGTCCATACACCTCAGAGAGCTGTTGATGAATGTCCACTGGTTTCAAATTTTTCGCATTGAGAAACCGAATCGCTGATCTAATCTCGCAATCGGCGGAATTTTCAATTACCTTCGCCATTATAAACAAGCACTGTGACACGATAACAGCAGATAACTAACTCAAAATGGCGTCAATCGCTTAGTAACGATACAAGGTCATTGCCGATCGCATCGCTGCAACGGCGGGAAGTAGAAAATAAACTTACTTTCTGGACATAGTTATATCTGTACAGAGTTAGTAACTAAGTATTGATTCTCGAGCTCTTATTTATCATTTGGCGCAGCTGCCAAAAACTGTCAGTTTCAGCCATTTTTATTTTAATTTCTGAAAGTAGATAAGAAATTAAACCAAGAGATTGAGAGGTTGTTCTAGGTAAGGTAAGTTACTTGAACTGTTCATAGGATGTCATTGAACTTGTTGGATGACCTTCCATCCAGCTTTTCTAAAATATCAACACGATTCTGTTCAAAAAAGAAAATAATATGCAAGTTTCAATTTATTTACATAATCTTGCTCTTTAATGAGGAAATAAGTTGCTTAATGACGGAGGTGACCTGTAATATGGTTTGCAGGTTTGTGCGACTCCCCCAGCATTTACATGCATGAACTATCTGGTTTGTAAGACGTGCAGAAAACCAATAGTTATTGCACTTTTACTTCTAGCCAAAACGTTATCGTTACCAAATATTCGGATGTCATACCTAAAAAAAATAGAAATTTAGTTTGGTTATCTGCATGTATTGGGAAATCTATTTATTTGCTTCAATTTCAAACGTAATACTCGTAGGCAGTTTTTAAATGCCGCTACAAATCTTTCTGTTTCTGCGATGAGATCAATTGTTTTGATCATCCTTGCAACTTAGGCACAAAATAACATCCGTGTGTGTCTGAATTTCCCTACAATGAAACTATTATAGTTAATGAATTTGTTCAAGTCGAGTTAAAAGAGATTTTGAAATTAATTAATCTTGCACACCGCAATCATTAAAAACATACTTAAGAAAACCGAAAACAATTAAACAAAAGAACTAACAAATAAAACGTTACATTCCGTTAGTTTTTGAAATTCACCCACAACTTGCAAATTCCAAACAGATTTTTTTCATATAATCCGGGATCTATTGAACTGCACGACTTTAATACATTTTTCTTTACAACTCAAATCGTAACCTTAACATTTATAAATGTATATCGTTTTAATTCCTTTCACGACAAACACGGCCCTTTCTATATATGTTGTATCAAACACTCAATATACTGAAAATCACGTCTTTATAAAGTTGACGTAGACTACTTATACTTGTAATTTTTCAACAAAAGGTTATGACTTGGTCTTTAATTAACGTTACTTTTTCTCACAATTAACGGCAGTTACCCGTTCCTAACCTCGCGAGATGCATATCTAGGCTGTGTATGTATGTGTATGCATAATCGACATTAAAAAAATGCACACAATACTTTTAAGAATTTTTCTGTACGTTGTGCACGTACGTTTTTCTTTTTTTTCCTTCTTGAAAGAACCGTTTGGAAAAAGGTAAGATGTAGTGGGACGTGCACAAGAGAATTTCTTTTAAAAAGGTTTTTTCCTACTTTCACACAACTGTATAATTCTAATTAACACAAGGCATTGTTCCAGAACACGTACTACAGTTTACAATCTTGACTTTATATAATTACCGAGTATACAGGAAAAATTCTCAAGTCTCCGATCAAAATCTCATAATGTTTCTAATATTTAGTTTTCTGCAAGCTGTCGGATGACTTTTGAAAAATTTGTTTTATGAGTTATACAGGATGCACATATCCACTTTACCGTGACTATATTGTTCGTACTCGAAAAAAAAAAAGTTAATTTTGCTATTTTGCAAGCAACAACAATAGAGAATGTCCTCGAAACTACCGAAATTTTATAATCTGTTTTTGCAGCTTTTATTCTTCCTGCAATTATATAATCACTATAAAAAGCCCGGCGTTATCTTTGAATTAAATCCAAGAAAAACAAAAACCTAAATTATTCGTAAAGGAAAAAAAGGATTTTGGAATTCGGCTGGCTCCTTTACAGAAAGAGCGAGCGCGTTTTAAGTCCAGGACGAAATAGTCTGGGTACAGCAATAGAAGAGGTTTTCGTCTCTCGTTGAGTCAGGAGCTATTCTCGGACAGACGGTTTTTAGACCCCCAGCGGACAGTGCACTGACTTCTGCATTTTTAGATCAAGGTGCCAAGAGAATCAGCTGATTTTAGATTCCGATTCCTTACGATTTTGTATGTGTATTAAAAGATTTTTTCGATCTTTCTCAACTAGTTATCTGCAATATGTTAAATCGTAATGTGGAGATGTGTTGTGTAGTTTACTATACGTGTGTTTAGTCGGGACGAAGACCTAAACCATTTAAAATGTTTACAAGATACTTCATTAGTGTTGGTAATTCGAGGTAACGGAACGAGAAGGAAAATTAAAAAAGAAAATTGGCGCCACGTCTATATGTATGTGTGTAGTAAGATGTAAGGATGTGAGTCGCATACGTGAAAAGTTGAAATGGTTTATTCGAGTTCAAATCTTTCCGTTTGCTGATTTCATAGCTAGAAGAAATATTCTGAGTTAAAACTTGATTATTACTCCTTGTCCTAACAACCAATACATGCATAAGATATTAAAAGATGTTCTTTCTTCATCAGTATAATAACAAAATAACAGAAATTATTTCAAACCAAGTAATAACTGGCCAAACTTTTGTTATATGGTTCAGACTAGTTCAAACCAGCTGATTTACCCACATTAAACATTCACGACTATATTGACTTTTTTGATATGAATCTTTAAGGATATTTCTGCTTGAAGTTATGCACAAAACAATCACGAATCAGAGATACAGTGCTATGGTGGTTTAAAATAGATATAAGTAGATTCCTATTTTATCTATAGATGCAACTGACACAAAGAACTTGAAAAATGTATCTATTTTGAACGCCACGCGCTCGGAAAACTCGTTATCACCCACTCATTTAAAAATTTCACTGTTCGTGAAAGATATGCGGAAATAACTGTCACTTTTGTTTGAGTTTTCTTTTTTATGGGAAAAGGAAATTTAGATAAGTGCTCAACTTTAACAAGGAAAATTAATCAGATAGTTCTTCTCTTTCCTTCCGCAATTGCAAAGCTATTTGTGTTATTTTTATTATTATTTTTCTGTTAAATATCGATTAATTTTTTTTCTCTTTTGACATTCGATAACAGAACATCTAATTTCCATTTACATTTTTCATTTACAGTTTGTACTACTGTTAACTTGAATATTGCACGACATAAAATCAAAATCAATAGTTTAGGGGTCGGAACATCGCGTGCCGTCTGGTTTATAACCGTGTTATCCGAGTTAAAGCCCCTATATATCGACTCCCCACCCCTTCTATAATACTGGATGAACCCAGGCTAATGCACATTAAGTCAGATCTGTAACAGTAAATCACTCCAACTTCCCCATATTGTACCATAAATCCAGAACGTTCGGATGACTAAATTTCCAACAAAACGGAATCTGCGAACTATAAATATGATTTTATGGTTTTTTTTCTCTCGGTGTTTAGTGCTTTATTTGAAAGGCGCGAAGGAAATCGGATTTTGCTTTAAATTTTCACATTAAAACACGTTTAAGCGACACTTGTAATTACCATCAAGGAACGTATGGATTTTCTTTTTTAGCATGACGAATAATTTTTTAAATTATGTACTGGATGTTTTTGGGAATTTTCATTCTTTAGTCAGGATAAGATGCTTTATGAATCAAAGAAGCTACTGTTCTTGCCAACGCAATACGAACAATTCTTTTATCGATATTGGAAAGGAGACAAAATTAACAAAAAACTGAACTGAATTCAAACAATCGTGCAATCGACTTAAAGTTTTTCTCATTTCAAACTTGATTTCATCGATTCGGCGTCTCAAAGTATACAACTAATTTTCCCTGGAATATTTTTTTATTGGACAAAACCCTGTAGTTGTAAGATGAATAACGTAAAATTGCATGAAATTATAGTAAGAACATAATAAATGCTGTGAGAGGTTTGATAAGTGTTTCAATTCTTTCCAGAGGAATAAATTGTGTTGTAGAAGGATGCTAATATACTACAAGTAACATGATTCTGCCAGATTGTTTGCTATCAAAGGTTACTAAAAGACTTGATAAATGCAATGTATTCGTCCAGTCTGTGTTTTCAATCAGTAGAGGCCACATAATAATAATTGGATATTTATAAACAGCGTCATAAAATCGGTTTTCAATGAACAACTGAATTTGTGTGCTAATTGAGTTGGTTACAAAAACCTCAAAGATAACGTACAGTTAATTCTACATACAGGAAAGCGAGGACTTCAACTACTTATAAAGAATCTATTCCAAAAAGCTAGGCATATTTTTTAGGGGCGATCATTATTACTTTCTGTTTATCCATTCCGGAACGCCGAGGTCCAAACTTTCGACATTCATGTCAAGTTTTCAGGCTTTTGGTGCCGTTCTTGAGACATTCCTCGATGAATGTGAAATGCCACATACAGACAAAGGAATGTCCCAAGAGTGGCACCAAAAGCCCGAAAGCATGGCTTGGATGTCAGAAGTTTGGACCCTCACCGTTCCGGAACAGGTAAACGGAAAGTTGGCCTGTAGAAAGCTTTCGAGGCTGTATCGAAGGAGCCCAAGAAAAACGGGCGGTTATGACTCTTAAAAATTTTTATTTAACGAAGTTTTGATTACTAGACGTTTTCTATTTTAAATAAGCTGAAGCAATAGGTTATGTATTGCAACATACAAGCGGTTTTCTTTAAAGCTGCGTTATTTGTGTCTACCCGCACCTCGCGGAGAGTGTTAAGTGGGGTATCAATCGATCGAGCTTGACGGGGTCAAAAGTATTGAACATTTTTTCTAAAGTTTCTTCGAGTTTCATGTACCCGTATCTCACTGATGGGGTCAAGTGAGGTATCAATCAATCGGGCTCGACCAGAGAGTTACAACGAACTCACTTCCAAGTTATAAGCATTTTTCTAAAGCGCCACTACCTTCCATAGTCTTAATGATTTTGCATTACGCTATTGGTGCTTTTGAGTTTCGCATGGATTTTTAATCAAACCTAACCTAACCCAACCCAACCCAACCCAACCTAACCTAACCCAACTCAACCCCACCCAACTCAGCCTAACCTAACTTAATCTAAATTGCAAAATCATTGAAAGTCTATGCTCAACTTTTGACCCAGGCGTACACTGGTCCGAAATTACAAATAGCTGGCCAAAAGTAAAAAAACAAATTTTTGATTTCAGGAATTTTAGTTTTTGTGTTATATACTTGCGTGTTTGAAGTGTCAAATTCCGTACAAACATCTGTCGGTTTGTGATGACTGTGGAAGAGGGAGGCAGTTTGAAAGAGCCACTTGATCGGTTCGAACATGTTGAAAACAAATCTCCAAAATAAGGTATTGTTTAAAGTAGTACTGTTTAATTAACTATTAACCTTTTTTGAAGAATTAAAATGGATCAGTCAGATAAAGATACGTAGAATTATAATTGAAATAAGTGATGTGCAGAAAACAAAAATTAAAATTACCATAATGCAATTTTTTCAAAACAGTGATACAAAAGAAAAAACTTTACAATTTACAGATGTAGAAAAACAACTATGAATTCTGCAGAATTCTGTGACAACCTTGATTATCTCATATATGTAATTTAATGAACTAACATAATTGACAAAGGACAGCTGCTCATAGGTGTTCGAACAAACATAATGCACGGGTTTCGCAATAATTGTCAAAATACTTATTTGTATGATGGATTTTTGAATTTTGACTTTACAATTGTAATTAGTGATCACAGAAATATGATGAGATGAAATTCATTTTGAGCCCAATCAAGCAACTCAAAAACATTTTGTCGGCCATATTGGATCCGACATTTTGAATTTTTGAATTTTGACTTTACAATCGTAATTAGCTATCTCAGAAATATGATGAAGTTCATTTTTAGCCTAATCGAGCAACTCAAAAAAATTTTCTTCGCCATCTTGAATTTTTAGATTCTGACTTCTAAATCGTAATCAGTGACCTCGAAAATCCGAATATGTAAATTTCTGTAGACGTAGAACAACGTTTTTATATTTTGGCCAGGTTTTCGGGATTCCACCACTGTGCGGCGATTGCGCCACCTGGAAGTGAGTTCGTTTTGACCCTCTTGTCAAGTCCAAACGACTGGTTCCTTAGCTGACTCCGTCCGCGAGGTGCAGGTATACGAAACTCCCAGCCTTTGTGTTATTTAGATTTGAAAGTAAATATTGTACAGATTCTGATGAAAAAGATTCTATCGTTTCTCTCGCTATACCTTAATGTACTAATACAAACCACTTTTCCTTAGTCCTGGATAAATCAATTTATTAAACAAGTACGAGGGGTGTCCAATATTAAAGGTACAGGTGGCTGTATACAAACTGTGCATGCGCTATATTGGCGCCATTTGCATGACTAGACAAGTTCGTGTGTGTAGTAGTAGTCTGGAGCGTTATTTTGTTCATAACCCAATTTAGCTTCCGTAAGCAAATAAACATGGCGTGTGCAATTGCAGAGCGTTCGGAGTGTGAAGTGCGTAGAGTTATCAGATTTTTGCAAGCCTAAGCAGTTAATTAGAGCGAAATTTATCGCAGATTACAACGCGTTTATAGCCCGAACGTTTTGAGCCGAAAAGGAGTCAACGTTTGGTGCAAAAAATTTGAAGATGTACAGACGGAGCTGAATGATAATTCAGAGAAGAAAAGAAGCAGACCAAGGACTTTACACGCGGATGACAACTGCACAATTGTTTGATTCGGGAAGACCTTCACATTAGAGTTTGTTAGATTGCTGCGATTACTGGCATTCCTAAGAGTTGTGTTCATGAAATCATATACGACCTAAACTTCCGAAACTTGGCAAGCGGCAGTACCGTGAAGGGATGTTCAAACTAGTATCACGTTGAGATAAATGTCTCAACGTTTACGCGGATAATTTCGAGAAATAAACAAAAGTATGTAGTTTTTCTTTAAATATAAAGGTTAGTGTGATGCAAAATAGAAAGTTTTTTTATTCAAAGCTAATGCACTGTTTCTTAAACCGAATGGAGCAAGAATTGCTGTAACTCATGAAATACAAGGATTTTTTATTTTTAACGCAATGATAATGCAGTTAAGTTACAGAACAGTGTGTTTGTTCATGGCATTGCTAATTTGAGTGCTTACCATGAATTGCACCGATTTAGCTGTTCGTGTGGAAATCGATCTATAGTATAAGTTGTTCGAATAATTCTAAATCAAAAACACTTCTTTCTGTTTTTACTCGTTTTTTATCGATTTCGTGACATTTCGAATAATACCGAATAGTCTATAACAAAAATCGTGCCTTGTCTCGACAATAATCAGAAATTATGGTTAATATATTACGATTTCATATTTTCTCCCATTTGATGGCGTGAGAGACACCCAGTATGCATAAAAAACGCAACAAAAGTCATGCAATTCAACCAAATTAACATATTTCGTCAGGTAATTTTTCCATGACTAACGAAGCAGGTCGAAATGTCGGGATTTTAAACAAGTAAATCCCTGCTAATTTGGACAATAGCCTAGTTAGTTCATAGACCTTACACTCGTTACCAACCTCCCATTTATCCGCGTTTTAAAAAATTTTATAGTGAATCTCGCAAATAAATTAACGTCATTTAAGTCTTTTATTTTATAGTTTTATACATAAAACCGAACGATTTAGCCTTTTGATCGTTTCCGATCGGTCTTCAAAAAACCAGCATTCCGTTAGTTTAACTTCCGTTTAAAAAATCTGTTTTGATGTTTGCCGATTGTTGAACTTGCAGAAACATCAAAAGTGGAAAATTAAACCCGCGAGAGAAAATGTTACTTTAAAGATGAAATAAAAGAAAATTAAATTAAGTACAAACTAGATATTAATTTTTAAATTAGTTCACACCTAGAACCGGTGTAGTAAAACTAGTTAAAAACTAAAAAACTGGCCTAGCGTGGCAGTAGCATGTTCCATTTACTTGGCAGTGCGGAAATTAAATGTTATAATATCTTAAAACTAGATTAAATCGCAGCTCGTATAACGTGTTACTTTGAACTTAAATGTTTTTAATGTAGCGACCGTGAAAGGTTATGTTTCTAGAAATATTTTGTACCTTATGCTCTGTAATTATAACCGTATATGTACTACACTTAAAACACGCTTTACATCTTTTTTGTGTTCAGTTAATTTTTTAATCCGAGAAAATTGCTTCCACCTACTTCTTGTTGTTTAATTAGTAAAAAGTGAGGTTATGTACAGGCTAAATATTAAATAAAATGCACTAATTAATTCTTAAAGAAAACAAAAGCTTCAAGAACAGCCTAACAGCTGAAAGTCCTCTTTAAAAAAGCATTCCAATAACACCTCCAACTTATCTTAAGATAATTTATTCATGTGTGCATACCAATGAAGACAGAATTTTGACAGGAGCGGGTGCGTGTGGCAAATGATACCTACATGTCGACACCGTGAGAGGTCGAGTGCTGCGCCAACCCCCCCAGTAGTAAAAAAAGGGTACCGAAGGCCCTAGTTAAAGGGTCCATGGCCCATAACTCATCTCGATTAGATCGGTATGTGAAGAGATTACGATACACGCCCCGACTAACTAAATTAAACTGATGTAAATGAAGCCCGGCCAGGGGGTTAATTAAATACTTTTGCTTTCGCTTGTTAATGACTTATGCTAAATAACTAAATTAGGAGATCTCATTTAAAAATGATTGCCCGACGATAATACTTTTTTACCTTTTTTTCTTCCGTCTTTTCCTTTTAATTCTGTTGTGTAAAATTATTTTTTCATTGTTTCAGATGACAGGGAAGCGATCTAGAAGTTTTAAATGTGCGGTCCATCACAGGGACCGAGAGGTTTCCTCAGAAAACGACTTCCACCTTCTTCTGGTTGAACCTCCTCTATTCCGAAGGTATTTAAAAATGCACTCTTACAAATTGAAACATTTAAAAATATTCTGAGAATCGTACACATAAATGTGTGACGAACGGAAATTGTAAAAACAATGAAAAAGGAACAACTAAAAAATGGATGCGACTTACGGTTGACATCGGCTAGAAATAGAGCAGACGCCGCTTTAACGACTCGACGCCAACTTTTGTATGTACTTGTTCTTTATAAGCAGTGGTGAAAGAACTAATTTCGTTTTAGTTTCTAAAAGAGTTCTAAGTTTCCGTATTATATAAATAAGGGAACGGATAACGTAAAAAACAAAAAAGAATCCGGGTTTGCTTTTATTTTATGGATCCTTTTAGGTATCTCTGTAGAGGAAATTTATTACAAAAGTTTGGGATTAGGTGAAAAAAGGGAAGCTTTTTTTTTCTAGTTTTTAGTAAAAGAAAAACCTTTGTGTCTTTGTTGTGGTTTATTTACTCTACCGTTACAGTAGAAGCTTAGTGGAAAATACATTCGTTCACTGGAGTGGAAAAATCGCACATTTCAAGATGTTTCCATTGTGAGAGGAAAACAAACTTGTGTTAATGATGCGATCCTAGTAAAAGTTAAAAGAATACTTTATGAGCAAGAATGGCTTTAAGAATTTTCAGATACAACGCTTGAGTTGTTTAATATAGAACGTGAGGACAATAATAAATGTTTCAGCAAATCTAGTTTTTTTCGGAAATACATTCGATTTTCAACCAAATACAAAGAATTTATTTTTGTGCAGTGTTGAAAAAATAATAAACTTTTAGAAAAATATAGAATTTCTCGTGGTCATAAGACTACATTAAAGTATTTAAAATAGTACCGATCTATACAAGTACGAGCTATTTGCAAAGACAATAACTAATCTGCATAATTCTGGAAAATCAGGACTTGAAATGATGCCGGATAAATTCTTAAACGAAACGTGACTGATATCCATATTATACTCAATGAGATTCTATGATTTAACATACTCGGTGCCTTTGAATGAAATATGAGTAGAGAACGGTGTGCACTTTTATTAAAATGTTCAAAATCTTGCATTTTTTTATAAATTCGCTATTTTGTGTTTTACATTTGACCACGTTGAGCAAAATTGGAAAACCTCTTCAGAAAATTTTCTTGATTACAGAGACGCGGTCTTTTCCAGTCCTGTTCAGCCTTAGTGCAATACCGCTCAAATGCAAACTAAATCTTATGTTACGATAAGTTGTAGCAGGATTTTTTCAACTTTCTGTAACTTACCAGACATTGTGGGCACTTACTTGTATTTGTTTCAACTGGACCACTAAAGTGATAACCATGACCACGTTACTATGTATGTCTCTCGTCAAATTTCCTGTTTTGTTGAATGAGACTACGATACTTTTTTCTTGAGAAATTCTGGCCTACTCTTTAATTTTTTAGAAATCAACTTAAATCCAAGAAAAACTGGTGAAACTAGACTAGAAACCCTTTTTGTGCGACTGATTACAGAATTTGTCTTTGAAAGCTTGATCTTATAACTTCCGTTATATTATTTATTATTGTTAAAATTTGAGTTATATGCAAGTTCATTTGTTGTATATAGTTACTGTGTTCTTTTGGCAATCTTGACTGTCCAGACAGTTGCTTGTTTAATAAAGATTTATATATCAGTTTTTTTCTATTAATTCTTTATATTCTTTGATCGTACTTTTAAAATGCATTATTTATTATATTATATATAAAGATTGTTATTTCTTATATTGAGATCAAAACAAAACCGGAAATTCGTGAAACTAACCGATATTGAGACAACGAGACATCATACAGGGTGTTCCAGAAAGCGCGGAACACCCATGGTTCCTCTTTTTTTATCATGTAACCAAAGCTAATTAATATGCCAAAATGACAACTTCACGTCAAGCGAGTGCGGGAAACCTAAGCGTTTTATGTTCCGTGAACCAGGTTGAGAAACGACGAGCTAGATAATTTGGGAAAATTAAATAGCAAAATCAAGTTTACGCCCTACTAATTGGATTCGAAACTGTGCTTACATAAAATGGGCGGTTTGTAATTTTATATATTCCTGCATTAGGATAACACTGATTAACAGAGTTTTTGGTTTTTAAACAAAACTAAGTAATCCCTATGTAAATTCTCATTCTGAATTCAAATCTGCTTTCAGACTTTTTCTAACACGTGTAGTTTTTTAAATATAAGCATTTGAAGTTCCAGTGGGCAGTGTAATTATAATTACATTAGGTAATTACGTATTAGCGATAAGAAGTTTTGGAAATGAGGTAATTGCATTCCGCATATATAAGAAAACTATTAAGATGTCATCAACAGGTATGTCACTCTGTAAATATTATTTCAACTTTCACTTACCTATGTATCAATCTATTCAGTGTTAGTACTGTTTTGTGGAGCAAGTGAAGTTTTATAAAGTTGCATTATCACTGCTTAACAAAGATTTCTTGTGTTTTGAGTGATAACTATAGAAACATTAATCAGGTCCCGTAAATGTGCGAACGATCCGGACAGTTTTTGTTACTTTTATGGAGAGTTTACTGCTAAACACCAAAAACCACATTTTACTGCGCTAATAAGGAGAGCGTATCGTCTACTTTGGATGTCAAGTTGGAGATCAAGATAACCAATGGGCACCACATATTTGTTGTGTTTCTTGTGCAAATCGCCTTCGACAATGGATCAAAGTTCTCGTGTATGTATACCCCTCGCAGTACCTATGATATGGAGGGAACAAAAGGATCATCTAACCGATTGTTATTTCTGCATAACAAAGATAGCAGGCTTCTTCGCAAAAAATTAAAAATCTGTTGTGTATCCTAATTTAACATCGGCCATAAGACCCGTTGGCCATTGTACTGATCTTCCAGTTCCTGTGCCAGCAGAAACATTTGAAGGATCAGATAAAGAAAATGTCGACATTGTTTTTAGCAATGATTCAGAGTTTCTTCCTCCAGATCCCACTGAGCCACTGTAGATCACACAGACACAACTAAACGATTTAGTTCGTAATTTGAACTTAAGCAAAAGCAAAGCCGAGTTGCTTGGCTGCCAATTGAAAAGTTGGAATTTATTGGAACCGCGAAAAGAAGTTTTCTGAGTTTTTTTCTATGGACGACAATCTTACCTACTGCAGTGATGTTGACGGTTTGATGGAAACCCATGGACGTAAAACCAGAGGAATGGCAACTGTTCATTGCTGCATCTACATTTGGTTTGAAAGCAGTTCTATTGCACAATGGCAATGCATTGCCTACAATTCCCATTGGATATTCAGTTACCCTAAAGGAATCTTATGCAACTATGAAATGCCTTTTAACGAGCGTAGACTATAAACGATACGAGTGGAAAGTCTGTGGAGATTTGGAAGTTTACCTTTGTTATTAGGAATGCAATTGGGATTTACAAAATACAGTTGCTTTTTGTGCGAATGGGACAGTCGTGCTAAATCGCAGCGTTATATTGTAAAAAGTTGCCCAAGATAGTTGTGGGAGAAAAAAATATTTTACATGAAAGCCTTGCGGATAGAAACAATAGCTACTGGCCCCCTTTGCATATCAAGTTAGGGCTGATAAAGAATTTTGTAAAAGGTATGGACCGTGACGGAAGAGGTTTTCAGTACATAAAAGAAAAATTTCCAAAAATCATCGAAGCTAAGATAAAGGAGGGCATATTTGTTGGTCCCCAAATTCGCAATTAATGAATGACGGCGATCTCGATGCGGTTCTAGGAGGAAAAGAAAAGGTGTCGTGGAATTGTTTCAAATCTGTCGTAAGGAGCTTTCTGGGAGCGGAAAATCTCAAAAACTTCGTCGACGAAATGTTGACAGCTTACTGTAAAATGGGATGTAATATATCGCTAAAGATGCATTATTTACATTCCCATTTGGAATTTTTCCCAGACAATTTGGGAGCTGTGAGTGATGAGCATGGGGAGCGTTTCCATCAAGACTTTTCAACGTTGGAAAACCGATACCAGGGAAGATGGAATCGGAACATGTTGGGTGATTGCTGTTGGTTACTGATTAGAGAAGACCCTAATACATCATTACAGAAAAGAAAACTGTCAAATAGAATATTTGAATGGGTTTTATGTACATTTTGTAATATAAAATGCATCTAATTACTTTAGCTTTTTATTTCGAAACAAACTCATGTTTTTCTCGGAAACTATACGTGCTAGGGAAAAACCAAAAGCAGATTTGGATTCAGCATGAAAAAATCAGTTTTCAGTTTCAATTTTGTTATTGTTTCCATGTTGTGACACAAAGGTAGAAGCTTCTCTGGGGAATAAAGTTTGAACAAAATTGTGCTTAGTATTTTTATCCGTCACGAAATCAATCAGACATATTTTTTCGTGGATCAGTTAATTTTGAAAATATTGAGAACAAAATAAAAATGCTTTTCTTGGGTGATTGGTTTCATTCTTCTTGATTATAATGGATATAAATGCTAAAATTGCAATGGGCCAGTTCTTTCCATATTCCAGAGAAAAAAAAGAAACTCCAGTGCACATCTACTTGTAGATGTTCTAATCAGTAATATATAAAATATTTTTGCAAAATTACTAATGATAACGGGAGCAGAAATAACTATGATACTTCAACAATAGAAAAACGGCCAATTTATAAATGACCCTTTTTAAAAATGAGAAAACTACGTAAAAGCTGGTATTGTTTCCATTCCATCTCACACTCATCTTTCCCTTCGGCCTTTTAATATCTTCTCTCCCCGAATTTTATGAGACGCGTTAGACCATTACTGCTTACGTTTATTTCAATTTATCATCCCCCTAAGTCAGTCTCGTCTTCCTTTTATTGTAAAATATGCACGACGTTGTTTTCCCTAATAATAATGGAAGTCGAAAAGACTCGTATCTTTATTGGCTGTTTGTAATTTATCTTCGCGCATTCGGCGTATATATATTTAAACAGTAAAAGTGTTCCTCTTGCGAATAGTAACATCAGAAAGAAAAAAAAGGAAAACCGAGGCCATAAAAAATACTTGTTGTGTATCTAACTAAATTGCCCGTGGTCTGCTATATAAATACATCAATTTATTATCTATTAATATTCTTGCATATTTTACAAACTCGCTCGTTATTATTATTAGAATAGCAAAATATGCGTTAAGAAACACATTAAATTGAAAATATTTGAGGCATTTGAAAAGTGTCGGTTCACCATTTATATCATTTTAATAACCAGTTTATTGATATTGTATAGTATATCTTTAGCTTGTATGTATGAGGAAATTATTAAAAATGAAATGTGTTCGTTCCAGAATGGTTCGGATAATAGCCGAGGAATTTCTAACGGATGAAAGAGACCGGAAGTACTATGCAGATCACTACACCTGCTGCCCCCCACCACTCTTCATAATCATCATTACTTTAGTTGAGGTTAGTTGTTTTATATTTGCATATAATTTAAATATTAAGTGGATGTATATTAATATATTTTAATATTATCTTAATAACAAAAATGACGGTAGGTATTTCAAAAATTTGATTCTGACGTTTTCCTGCTTCCTGGATTTTGTTTTTATTATGATGTGTTAAGTGAAGCCTTACAGAATTTTAATAGGAGCATTTTAAATTATCATATTATTAATAAAATATTTATAAGCGTTATAACCAACTTGATATTACACTGGCAAAGAAAAAAAAAGCTAAAAGCGTTTCAACCCCTAAACTTCACAACTACCATACAATAATGGCATCAGAAGATAAATTATCTGTCACTTGGTAACAATAAATTTCATACTCGCCCCATATACATTAAAAATAAACGATCGAAAGTAATTTCATATTTTCCGGATCGATAAGCAATTCCATTGGTTGGTTGCTGGTATGTTGTTAGTGCACCGCATTCTACCTCCCCCTAAATTGCTTATTAAAGTTAATTACATGGAAATGTACCTAAAAATTCTTGCCTTCAAATTGCGCATTTTTATTATTAAAATTGTTATGGAAATTCTTTAGCAAGTTTATTTCTCGCAAAATGAAATTGTTCGTTTTTCATTTTTTGCAGTCGTTGAACTTTAGTTCAAATTTCCATCCTACTGAATGTGCTGGAAACTATTTTAGTTTTGCTGTCGCTATTTTCTAATTAGCTTAAATGTTATCATTTGAAGGAGATTAACTTATTAACCTATTAATTCAGTCATAATAAGAAATAATAATAGGCGGTTTGATGTTAAAGCTACCATTTATAAAGAAACAATGGAAAACTTAGAACAGAGACATTTGATTATTCAACTACTCAACGCTACATTACTCATACCCGTCTTCTTCAATTGCTAGCTTTGTTTGTGTGGTACTATGTGGATTTTTTTGGTTATGCATGTGTTATTGTTTCCGCATCTAAGAGAAAAGAGGCATGCATTTCTGTTGCCAAGGACTGGATATTATTTCTTTGAACTATTTGCCAAATTTATGTACTGTGCAGCTTTTGTTTACTTGTCATGCACTTATAATAAAATTTATGTCTAATGCAATAATTGTGCTTTTATTTGACATACGATATTAAAATCTTTATTGTAACAGTTTGCTTTTAAAGAAGATATTGATTCAACAGTGACTACCGTTCAAACTTCTAAAACATTAATTTTCTTTCTTTGTCATTTATATTTTTAGTTTTTGGGGAAAATGTAAATATTTATGTGACAGATTTGGGAAGTACAGATTGAATGTTTTTGTAATTCTTTAAAGGATACTCCCTTCCCCTGTTGCAAACTAGTATCTTCCAAAGGATATTTTACAATGTTTGCCATTTTTTTCTGTGTTGTAAAGTATTTGAAGAATTTTCCCATTTAATAAGGAGCATCATTCAAGTACTCAGTTTTATGTGTTGTCAGACATCTTTGGGCCATTGTTGGTTTGGTTTAAAGCAAACTTGTTATCCAACCATCTCTTATACGCCTTCTTAATCACGTTTCTTGTAGCACTCGTTTTTAGTTGATCTCGATATATTTTCATCTAGTTTTCAGTCATATTATCTTCTTCAGGGCTTGAAGTTGTTTTTACTGATTTAGATTTACTCGAGGTGCAAGTGCGGGAGAATTTGATCGATATGGCTACAAGTTTGACTCTTTGAATGCTTCTATAGTCAGTAAGCAATTTCTGCAATATGGTAAGCGCTGCGTGCTGTAATATTTAGTGTTCGCAACTTGAGAACCAGGTGGTAGGGCCGCACGGTGATCAATTTTGAATGTAGAATATGAAATTTCTCATTTCGAAAAAGTAATAGTATACGTAGCAAGTTAAAGTTTAAATTTAACAAGTTTAGACTTGTCCCATTTGTTGCGACCAACGTTAAAAGTAGAAGTATTGCATTGACGCCCCTATGCTATTGCAAAGTGTTGTGTCGATGAGCAGTCTTTTGTTTATGTTAATGAAGTTTTGCATATTTATAATATTAGTTTGTTGTTTTAAATGTAACAAGAACCATTTCTAGTAAATAAGTTTACCGGATAATACATAAATGAGCTTGCGGTAGTTAGACAAAAAAAGTTTCACGACAAATTTTATTCTGTTTTGTGGGTTAGAGTTTCTACTTACTTTAGAATCGATAATAAATCTTCACTTAGTTTTACCAACAATTTCATCTGTCTTGATTTGTTGAATGTCGCCCACAAGTATAATACTTGATTACGAACAGTCTCAGTGTAATCAAGATCTTTTGCATTTGATCTTGATATCTTCAAATCCTGTAATTACCAGCCTTCGAACGCTACCAAAAAGAAAATATGGAGTTTGTCAGAAGAGGTTAGACCTCTCCTTCAGATCCCTGACGAAGCAGTACACTTTGTAGAAGACTCTGACGATGACAAGGAGGAAGAAGACTTATAAAATGATAAAGAATATCCGTTTATTTATTTATTTATATGCGTTTTCTTGTACTATACTTAACAAAATATAATTTTTTATTTTTGGTACATTTTAAGGTTAAGTATCTCTTAAAATTTTTAGTAATGAAAGTCATAAAGGGTAGATTTTGCATTTTTTTTAATAGAGTGTATTTCTATTAGATTCCATACCATAATGCAGTGATTAATAATCTTGTCTTCTTAAATGAGCGAATTTTATCACCGTGGGCCGCAAGGTCCAAAATTCCAGTCGAGATGGCAAACTGCGCCCAATGGTTGTGAATGGAATGAAGGTGGTATGCTATCTGTACGTATGACACTGGTCAGGCAGCAGTATTTGAGTACGCGTGCCTTCCTTTGCTGTTACATGAATAAAGTGACAGGAAAGAACTTATAAGTTATGGTAGTTCTTGTTAGATGGTGATGCGAAGATTGCAGACAGCGTAAAACCCAAGATCAAGTAGTGTTTGGAGTGTAAGTTAGGACGACCTGTACAATTTTGATGGCTTGCACATCGATAGTAGAAAATGCTAGGAAACGCTTGTATTTCATTTGTTAATATTGTATCTTCATGAATAAACTAAATGTGCCTATGTGCCATATGTGCCTAATTAAAACTTTTTGAAGCTGAAGTGATTAGATGGTAATTTTGATGCTAATTGTGTATATACATCTTGCGTAGAATCTAACAAATGTTACTTTTACTTTTACTTAATTCCACCACGCATATCTTTGCTGAGCACAATTTAAGAAACGAAAGAAATCTTCTGAAAGTCATGCACGAAATTCATCAGTTGAGCATCCAATGGATTTGCACATGTATTCTAAATACTTCAACGGCTGGTATATTTAATTGTTCTTATTAGAAGAAATGCAGCCGTTTGTACCTTAAAACTTAAATATTCAAGACAAGACGATACAATTATGACCAATTACGCTTACGTACATTCGGAAAATACAAAGGGTAAATGAAATGATTGAGCATTAACTGTGAAATGTAGGCGGATGGTACAGCAATAGTGGGCGAGTTAATGCAAAGAAGATGAAAGGGGCTACTTGCGAATGAATACTAAGAACTGTTTAGCTAAAATGACATTTAGTGCAGAAAACAGTTTCTTCTTGGAAATAATCTACAATGCGACACAAGAACCAATACTTTTTTTATTTTAGAATTTATTCTATTTCTAACTGTAAAAGTATAAAGTGATTAAATAATAATTAAACTAGTATTACGTGTTTTATTTGCAATAATTATTATACCTATCAGGTTTTTCTTTATTATTTTTCATTACTAACATTTTTTTTATTTTATAACTAATGCAAGTCACATATTCCCATTGTTACTTCAATTATAGGAAACGTTTCTAAAGAAAATTCGATAAACACACAAGAAACAACTAAACTTTATAAAACGACCGACGTAGAATGTAATTTGCAAATGGTGGCAGCGCCGCGCGCCAGTTTAATAGTAATAGTTTCGAGAGAAGAAATCTAGGGTCTTCTCGAAATAAATGGAGCGAATTTTTCGACATATTTACCCTAATTTAATGGGAACAGGGGAGAAACTCAGAAAATGTGTTTGTATGTGTACAGCTGTTGCAAAATATTTGCACCCGAGATTATCTACCTTTTATAGTTGTAGGTATGCACTCGATAAAATTGGTTTTTGTACGTATAAGTATTTAAAATGAAAATGGAAAGTAAAAGTGTTTTTACTTTTAAATGCCTTCTTATGGCAGAAGGCTTTTAATAAACTTTAAAATTGTATAACATTCCAAAGAGGCTTGAAATGCCCGCGATAATTAAAATTCTATTCCACATACCCGCAGAACTGGATTTTTTTATTTATGCAGATTGCAATAAATTCGTTTGGTATTACAACAACATAATCGTTTAAATGTATTCTTTTTAACGACGTAAATGTATTCAAAGTTATCACGAACCAATCAATAACATAAAATATAAAAGGTAGAGAAAAAAAGATTGTTCCTTTCTCTTCTGCATTTTGATTGTGAGAAAATGTTAACAAACGTGAAATAGTTTAAAGTAGATAATAATAGCAATAGTAGTAATAATAATAATAATAATAATAATAGTAATAGTCAATGGCGCCTGTTTAGTTTATACGACCTCCAAAGGAATTTATTAATAAATTATTACTTTTTATGACGTTACTTTATGTGAATGTTGTATTATATTATTAGTTCATATACATAAAGCAATAAAAGTTAGTTGTTGAGTTTATTTTGAAATTTCTCAGAGGAAAATTTATTTTGATCGATCGTTATCTAGCTAGAAGATCCTTGGGGATTTATGAAAATATATTTGGAAAGCCTTGAGTAACTAAAAGTAATTTAAAAATGGAAAAATAATTTTCAAGCTTCTATGCTAGAATTAATTATCTTTAATAGAGATTTTAATTAAATTTTGCAATTAATTTTAAAGCTAATAGGAAAGAAAAATATTATCATTAAATAAAGTGGTTATAAAATTAGAAATGTGGATGTAATTCAAAAAAAGAAAATGTGATTGCGTGTGCACCTACGTGTGTATGTCTCTACTTATTAAGATTAAAGTTGCCTCAATTAAAATAATAATAATTTTAATTTTCCCATATTTTTATTAACCACTGCAAGGTAATAATTATGTATACACTCATTATACTTTATTAATTTAATAAGGAAAATTAAAATTATTATCGGAAGTGCAAAATAAATGTTTATATTATGGTCACGCAATTTCTAACGTTAGATAACAAGCGATCGTGGGTTTTTAATTTGTAGGAAAAATTACTTTTTGTGCCTACTATGTTATATTTTTTTATTTTATTTAAATCTAAATGTTTTCATTAAGAATGAGTAAATATTTTAATTTGTATAATCAAGTTTTTAAAACGTGAAAATCAAATCGTATTGTTTTGAAAGTTAAACTTAATCAAAAGAAAGATTTCGCGTAAAATATTAACAAAGATGTGTTTATTTTTTTGTATACAGAAAAGAGAATCAATAAACAATTTATGATAAAAAGCTTGCCAAAAAATAAAATTAATAGGAATAAAAACAAAAAAAAAACGATTTAGTCTTAGTATAGGCAACACACATTACACATAATTTTATTCCTTCAGTTATACATAATTTATTATAAGTAAATTAATTTTAATATTTTCGGTTTTTTGTGAAATTTCATTATGAGAATAAAAGTTAACTTTGGCCAAATCGATACCTTCGGTTTTTTTTGCGTGTAATTCACGGTAACCCAAAGGTGATAGAATCAAAAAGATTGTAATTCAGCAATTTCCATGAATTATAATAAATTTGGTTCGAAGAAGAATAATTCTTTTGTGTAGATTGTTAACTGTCACGAACAAGCTCTGCGCTTTTTGGAAAGTCACATTTATTGGAAATATTTATGTTTTATATGGCAAAGGTTTTCTATTTTCTTAGATTTTTCTTCCTTTCAAATTGTATTTGCAAGCCTTTTTTTGAAAATTACTTTGCTTTGTTTTTTTTTATCTGGATAACCTAATAAATTATCATCTTATGAATTTAAGTATCAAATCAAAGATTATTGATTTTTATTACAATAATTTCAAATCAAAAATCTCAATTCACAGCCAGAGGCCAAGTAGTCTCGAGAATGCTAATATCTCACTTCTGCTATAGTTATCAGAATCTATCTTCACTTTGTTTTTGATGCACCAGTCATAAAGCATTTGGCTAAGGGCGAGTACAGAAGAATAGAGACTATAGCCGTTTATTGAATCACGAACATTTAATATTTCAGAATTTTCCATTGTGGCAGGCTCAGATAGATCATTCACTTTTGGCCTCAAACTTCCAGACAATACTTACTAAAAGCTACCTTTACAACCATCTTAAGTGGAATGGAAATGGAATGGATTAAGAGCAAGTTCACGAAGTTTGAGAAGCATCTCATTTTAGTAGATGATCATGTAAGATCGAATCGAGTAAATCGTGTTAAACCACAATATCCAAAGAACGGGCTGAAGGGAGAACTCTATGCTTATAAAAATCTACTTGCTATATTATAATAATTAGAAGAAGAACTACTATTTTTTAATGTATTCTATTAAAATGTAATAAAGATATAATCGACTTAAGCCAGAGATTAACAATTAGAGTCTCTCATAGGAACAATGTTTACAAACGTTTTGAAACCCATACTTTCTCTTAACGAACGAAATCCTATTTTGCAGCATTCACACACATCGTCTACTCTTTACAAGTATAAAGTGTTACTTAACTGATTTCATTCTATTGTTTTCGTTTGGATTTTACATAAAATTACAATAACATTAATTTATTACCATTTAAATAAAATCGTTCCGTAATAATAAAACTTGAATAGGCATCCCTAAGTAAATGCTTTATTACAGGTAATACATAAAACAGGTTGCACTGCATCTGCCATCCTAATCGGCTATTCCAATATCTGGTTAACAAGATGCTTATCATATTTTATTTATGTAAATTCTTCAAGATGCGTAACTTAAAAGTTAGATATTACTTCTATGAAACAAGCCAATTTAGATCTGAATGAACTCTTCGAGTTATATTTTTAGTAGGAGGTAAAAATAATATATTCGAAAATAAATTTAGAATTTTTTAATTAAATACCATACATATTGTTTACGTTTAAAGAACTTCCGTAGTTTGTAAAATATTTAGATTAAGCATATAAATTTTATGGTAGTTCCGCGTTGTTACTCATTCATAATCGATTTTCTTAAAAAAAGAAAAAAACCCAAGTGAATTTAAAATTATTTTCCAGATTATTAGTCACAGTATTGTTTTCAGTAGAAAATAAGTTATTTAACGCTTCTTTATGTATACAAGCTGTTTTTAGGATGTTCTGTATTTTTATAAAATAAATTGTTACCTATCAAGATATTCTTTTTGTTCAACTGCTTCATTTTCAATTTTAGAAAACCTGCATTATCGGTAATATTGAAATATTGCTCTTCCACAACATTTAAATTTATCATCTGAAGCAAAATGCCAATCTTTAAAGATTTTCTTTGAATTTCTGTACAAGAAAAGGTCACATTGGATCGTGTAAATTGGATAGCGATATCCTTTTTGGTAATTTACTTTTAGTTAATTTTCAAGATTTTTACAATGTTACCATCAGGGACGGATGGGGAAACTATGAGTAACCGGCCCGTCGGCGTCTTCCCTTGGTTCAAGTGACTCCACTAATGAAATTTAAAAATACCTCTTAGCTCATCTAAAAGTTTTTTTATTGAATTTAGGTAATTAAATAGTTAAGCAACTGGGAAAGGAACAAATACATGACAAACTTCACAGCAGCATATTTTTCATTCTGTTTAATTTAAAAAAAAATACATGATAAACTGCAAAACATCAAAGTGAACAAAACTCCGAGAAAAATAAAAATTATATTTACACTTATTTAGATGTAGTAAGTACTGATACCTCTTGGTTATCAATATCTTTTAAATTGTCCTCTATATTCATAATCACGAATGATTCTAATCTGTTATCTGACAGACTACTTCAAAATGGAGAAAGATCTTTCACAAGTAACTTGGGATACAGGAAGGGTCAGGAGGTGGTCAACGCAGAATATGCTCCTTGAAACAGATTATATTTTAAAATCGTCACATAGCAACATATGGTGCAGTTTTGGCAACTTCTACAAAGCTTTGGCTTTTCTTGGTCTTTGGTCATATCATCGGTTTCTATGTCATAGTCGTCAGAA
The DNA here is from genome assembly GCA_011009095.1 of Ignelater luminosus. Lineage (NCBI taxonomy): Eukaryota > Metazoa > Arthropoda > Insecta > Coleoptera > Elateridae > Ignelater > Ignelater luminosus. The sequence goes on along the minus strand of VTPC01002789.1, from coordinate 135,585 downwards.
TCGAAATCGGGATTGATATTATAATTAGTTTTGTACGAATCTTCAATAATTTGTTGTATCTTCTCCCAGTTTTTAGCGAAGCTTATAAGTTCTTCTTTTAGCGTTGTCTCGAAAGGAAATCAATACAGTTTTCAGGAAGTCCGTTGTTATTCATCTCCTTAAAATATTTTGGGTCGAGTACAGAAAAGTCCCTACACAAATCCATATTTTTAGAAAATCGTCTGCTCATGGATTCTACCGCAACATCCATTACGACGTTATATGGTGCTATTTTGAACTTTTCTTATTCCAACTTTGGTTGCGTATCTTTAGACCTTTCATCAAAAAATCTTTTTAATAACCTACGACGAACTTTAGAAAAATCTTATTCGATTTCTATACCAATGTGTTCTCGCAAATTTAGTTTACCATTAGCCCACAGTATAAATTTTTTTGTTGCATCTTGGTTGCGCCTTCGTAAGATCACAGTTTCATTTTTGAAGAAAATCCATTATAATCTCCTTGGTGGAGTTCGCGATACAGTTTTTTGAATTTAAACCGTTACTTTGCAAGGTATCCATCAACATGTTGTGAAAACCTTGTGCTTTAGTGTTATGACAAGGAATAATCGAAAGGGGCCTCTCGCAAATGTTTCCTGTGTAAACGTATCTGTAGAAATGTTTAATTTAATAACTAAAGAACGAGGAGAATATTAACTCAGGAGTTACCTTATAACGATGGAATACTGATCTGTAACCTAAATGCACTGCACTGACAAAAGATTTGGCCGTATTTCCTCATAAAATAACTTGTATGCACAACTTTCAATTTACTTTTAAAGTAAAAGCACATTATTTTAAATATTTTTGTGAGAACCGTAAATTAGGATTATGCACCGGCCCTTTGGGCATTTGCCCGAATGCCTGGCCATCCCATCCGTCCCTGGTTACCATAAACTAAATCTGTAAAAGGCCCTTTTGCGTACAATCAATCAAAACGGTGCATTCAAGTCCCAAAGGTAATGGGTGTCAAAGGTTTTCATACCGGGATTTTCTTAAATCTTCATTTTTTAAATCTATAAACCTTCTCCAGTCTTGCAGGTGTACTTATGCTACACACTTGACTGCCAGATAAACCTGATACTAACTCCTTATTTTACTTTGCCAATATGTGCCCTTCCATTTAATGGATCTTCTACGAAACTGCTAGACAGTTGTACTTATCATACAGAATTGCATTGATCTTAGCTGGCTTAACTGTGAAACCATTTTCAATACACTTTTTTTCGGCAATTCTTCGAGCTATCTGCAACCAGCTCCTAGATGTTTTCTATTTAGGCCTTTGGTTGAAAGGTACTCTAAAAGACCATGTATTTATATAAGATTGATAGTATCAGGCATTTTTACTGTAGGATGCAACTTTTCATCTCAGCGTTGCATTCAGCTGTGTTAGTCACCCACAACTGTATTCAGAATAATCAGTGACAGAAAAGCCTGGAATGTTTTCTTAATGTATCTGCTTTTAGCTTTCTCTGTTTTTTCTTACTTTATCTTATTATTTCTTTCTCTACAATTTTGCTTTTTTCTATGGTCTTTGTTTCATTTCTCCTTTGTTCTTTTCTTCTTTTTTTTGAGCAATTATTCTCCTTCTCATTTTTGTTCTTAAAGTAGTTTAGTTTTTGTACTCATATCATTTCATTCCAATGATTTTCTTTTTTTTCTCGTTACCATTGCCTTTTTTCTCGTTACCATTGCCTTTTTTCTCGTTTTTTTCTTCTATTCATTTTATTTACTTCTATTGAATCTTTTTCTTGTTCGTTTTTTATTAAACGTTTCTTTATCCGTGTTCATCTTTATTATTTCCATACTAACCTCACTGTTTTGAATTTTTATTTTAGTTTTAATATCAGTATCGGTGCAAAATGAACTGAAAAAATGACTTTCGAACTTGACTTTATCGAAGTACTCATTATGGTGGTACTAGCTATTATCAGCAATTCTTTAATATGCAGTTAACAAGATTGGCAGAATAGGTGGTCTCCCTTATAATTCACAGTATCAGTGTCTACACTTTAACCATTGGAAACTGCTGGTTACTCTTTCTTTTAGTACAACTTAACGTTGTCGCGTTGGTAGTTATGGAATTTATGTCAGAAGTAAACTAAACTAGAAAACCTGAAAAACTCGTTGAATTAATATTTCTGGGTACCCTGCATATTTCAAACGGAAGTCTATACGTTATTGGTAAGACGAAATTGGTAGATCAATCAGTAAAAAGAATGATTCCCATCTTGATGGATATTCAAAGAATACCAAAACTGAATGTAGAGAAGCGAGAAAGTCGATGAACTGAGACTTCACAGGTATTGAAGTCTGATATCAAAATACACTTCATAAAAATTCTATTAAATCATACCAAAGTCAGATGTAGATCAAAAAAAACAAAAAGAATGTTTAACAGGTGGAAGAGAGGAATCTGCTTCTTTATACGTTATTTGGCACAGCATTATGACAATTGCAAACCTTATTGATTGTTTTCAGATTTTTGAGCCTTACGCTTTTGTGTTACTCAAGAAAGGTTCTTTTCCACTGAAGATGCTGTTCATATAATCCTTCACAAATCCATGCATAACCGTTGATGCCAAAGATATTCTTGAATATCAAGTTGTCTTTTTTTCTTGATTTTTGTTTTTACAAAATCTAAAAGCAAAACAAAATTAAATAAACTGTCAATTGTTTTGTTTCAGTAATTCATATTTTGTGGTAATAGTTATCTTGATATACACGACGGAAATATTGCTACTGTATATTAGATCTAATATTAACTCTTAGGGATAGTTACTATTAAGTCCGGTGTGGTTAAAATTCGTTTTATTTTAATAAATCATTCTGCCTAAATAAAAAAAAATCAAGTTTACATACACCTAAAAATACAAAAAAGTCGTTTTACTTTAGTAATTACGGACCGTTATTAAAATGAAAAATGTATATTTTGAGGAACTTCAAAGCACCCTAAGAGATAAAAGGTGTATGTACTCAAGACCGACCACTTTGTAATATCAAAAGATTTTGTAAGCATTAGAAATGCTTCATTAATATCTCGCACATCTGCATATTTAAAAATTGAAAAACCGAAAGCAAAAAAAAAGATTAGAGACCTTTCGAGTCGGAAGTAATCAATTTTAAACCATAGCCGCGCGCCCGGTGCGTTTCTTCCACAAATGTGGAAACATATGTCGCAGGAGGCACGTGCTATTTAAGTTGGTGGTGTGGTGAAGCTTTTAAATTTACAAAAATCAACCCCTAAAATTAAAACTCCCTTTCTCTCTCCAGATATCGTCTTTCCCCTTTTTTTCCGTTATCGAGTGACATAAGTAAGATAAAGACGGATATTACCAGATCACATGGCTCACAGAAAAATAGAAAATGTATCGTTAGTAGAAACCAGAGACGAGGAAACGAACCCAAGATGCCCCAAGTCAAAACAAATCTAATTACCTTTACGAGCTTTTACAGTCAGTCTGCGGTACGTTTGTCAGAATTCGGAAACGTGAAAATGTTTTTTTTGCCTTAGTTTTAATTTTAGGAACGGATCTTTTAAAAGTTCACGTGTAGATTGATATTTACCTGTGTGAGTGTGGAGTTTGCCTTGTTTTATTTTTTCTGTAGATATAAAACTAAATTTACAACTTTTTTCCTTTTGTTTATTGAAACTCGAATATTTGATTTTGGATGTTTGTTTCAGTTGGGGTTCTTTATATACTACTCGGTCAGTACTGGTGAATTAAATCCAGCTGGTCCAGTTCCAATAGATTCAATATTCATCTACAGACCCGACAAAAGAATAGAAATATGGAGGTTTCTATTGTATATGATGCTTCATGCAGGGTAAGTTTTAGATGTTGAGGTAAAAATTAGTTAAATTGCTTTACAAAACCTTATTGTGTTGATTCGATAATCTCAGAATAAATATTTAAAAGTTTGATTATATTTAAAATATTGTTGATGATTTCAAGTTTATGGATTATAAAATATCGTTGACTTACCTCCCGTTAGTTAAAAAAATGTTTCACTAATAACAGAAAAAGAAAGGTACACCTAAGTTACAATTACAAAATACAAAGAGAACTATTGCGTTCATGATTTCTTTAACGCTATCTCTTTTGCCCTTGGCAGGTCACCATTACTTCATCCGTCATTATTCATTCTTTACCACGCATGTGGCTACTTCACTCTGCAGTTATTATCTGAAACTCTAAGAAATCCCCTGACTAAAGGCCAATTAGATGATAGGATTCCAAAAACCTGTTCCAATCGATGTAATAATAAAAATAACTTTAAACTTTCACAGGAAAGAAGTTAAGTCGATTTCTTTTTGTCAAGATTAGCAATAACATTTTCAGTGCATTAAATCAACACAATACAAAAGAAATTGATTATTTTCAATAATTTATTTTCATTTTGAAAACATTACATAACAACGCTTTCACAACTGTAAACCTTATTGGTTTATCAAGGGATTTCTTCTAATTTTCAGACAGTAGCATCCTTGATTGTTTAATTATCGCGAACCAAAGTACTTAACTCCATAGCTTCATTCACTTTTATTATTACTTGGTTATGAGCAAAAAGTATTAAATGTTTTGGTCTTAACAATTCCTTGAATTGAGCACTTGAGGTACAGAATATGCTCAGCTCAGTGTTTTAGTTGCGGTTTAGATAAGAGAAACACCCTGGAAATGGGACTTACGAATATGGGTTTTCATAATCTTTAGAAAATTCCTGACGCTACGCTGACTGTACACAAAGTATGTATAGAATTTACAAAATTGTAAAGTTGAAAATCGAATTTAGGGGCTTACAGTTACGGGCAATTTCGGAAAATTGAAACTAGAAAAATCTAGACTAGATCCTGCGTTAAGATATTTGAAGACTATAACAGTGTTTCTTAAGGTGCCTTTGTGTGATAAACGGATGGGGGCTTGCGTTAAATGTCAGTTTCAGTTGTCTAATTCTCTACTGGTGTTTTCGAAAACTGCTATTTGTTTACCTTTCCAATTATTTTTTTCTTCATACTGCAGTTTTCATCTTATCGTTGGTCCATTTAATTATGAGTAACGCAGCATCTCTGTCTCTTACCTGGACAACCTGAATATTTGCCTTTAAATCTCAGTCGATTTGTGTATCCATACCTTCCTAAACCGTTGACTGGTTTTCACCAAGGGAAGGAATCCATCTTCGCGTTCCGTGAGCAACCATATTGAGTCTTCAATAATTAAATAAGGCGGAGATTACATACGAGCAAATGCATTTTAGAAATACGAACTAAGTATGCCTGCAACAAGTAAAGTAAATAAAACAAGGCAAGTAATAGATAAAATCGCCTATTGTTAAAACGTGTGCAAAGCGAGGTGCTTGTCAGACGACAAAAAAGACTCGACAGTATTGAGTTGAAAAAAAATCTTCTTTGGATTTGCGAAGTTGCCATGTTTTTGATAAGTAAGATTCACTCTATTTTAATGTCGCTGTTTTTGCAAAAGATTGAAAATGCTAGCTTTGCTGTTAGCCCAAAGCTTCCTTGACTACCACTTAGTATCATAGTAGACACTAGATATTGTATTGTCTCATACCTAAGCTGCCCAAAGATTTGCAAGTTTGTCTCTTAACTAGTGAGAAGGTTGCAGATCTGGCCTAGACCCAAAGTAATAATTTTTCAATTTAAGAAAAATTTCAGAACACGCCCTCTTCTCAAGATAAGGAAGTGAAATTGTTTATCTCACTAAAGACACTTATTGGATGTTAAGACTGTCTTTAATTAAGGAAAAGAATAACTTATCATTTTTGCTGAATCTGAAACCAATACATTATACTTGTTGCCAAAAGAAAGGAAAACTTAAAAGAGAAAAACAATATAAGTTTACAGTGCTTCGCAGAATTTGAAGTAATTCCGTACAATGAACCTTGATTTAACTGTTTCTTGTACATTATTCCAAATTTATTTTTTTTACGTTGAAACTATAGATAAAAATAGGTTATTATAGTTAATATTACTTATAAATAGAATAGAAATGTTACAAAAACGCTAAATTTAGAAATCTCAATAAATTGTGAACACAAAACAAGGAAACAAAAGGAATTTTTAACAAATTATTTATCCCACATTTCAGATATGAAAATTAAATTATCTCGAGTGAAATAAATTAAAATATAAAAGGAGCCGAATTTGAAGATTATCTTCATGGGAGAAAGGAAAGAAACGAAAACAAAAAAAAACAGAGTAACGAACAACAATGTAAACTTAATTGTAATGGTTCACTAATTGGAAATTATAATTTTTATATATATTTATATCAAAGCGGTGGTTACGGTAGTTTGTTTTTTGGGTTATTTTAAATGCGGCTATTTCTGGTTTCTCTTGTCTTCTTTTATATAGTATACAAACCATTTTAGCATTTTAATTTGAGCATAATTTAGTTTCATTCTTTAATTTATTATATCCTGCCTATTTGCTTCTGTTATCTTTGTTAATAAGATCTTCCTCAATTTAAAGCTAATTATATGTACGCTCTCGCACTCCGCACTTTTGTGTGTTGGTTTTTATTTATTTTCGGAAGGGCTTTTTTAATTCTTTTGCGGTTTTAATTAATTTTAAAAAATGCGAATTTGTATAAAATTTCTTTATTTTAGTTAGTCTAATGTAACTTAGTAATTAATTCGGACCTGTTCTGTTCTTTTTTTTCTTTTTTTATGAAATTATGTAATTCTTGTAATAAAAATATTTTGTATTATATCATTATTAAATTTTATAATTTCACAACAATGGTGGACTTGAAAAGTCAGGAAACATAAGAAGTAACCCTTATTATGTGATAAAGAAATTCTAGAACATGAAGAATTAGATGTAGTTATACACTACTATTGCACAAGCGACACTAACGAGCATGTTTAGAATTTAAATGCAAGTTCTTGCCTTGTAACTTCTATAATCCAAGTACCTATAGAGCTACTTTACTTTCATGTTAAATTAAAACTTACGTCTACAATTTTGATTAAATGTTTAGTATAAAAAAAGCGACCAGTTAAATGAGATAATAGACATAAATTACTAAATGATTAGTAGTTTTGAAGACATTTGCTAGAACTAAAATTTTCAAATAATGCTAGTAATAGTTAAATTAAATTAAATTAAATTAAACCAGCAATATTCTTAACAAAGATAGTCAGACCATTTCTGACATGCTTAAAGGAGCTCGTTTTCTGCTGAGCTTTTATTCTAAAGTAAATCACATTGAAATGAGAAATGAAACCTTTAAATCATCCATTAGACTACCAGATTTTGGCTGATGGACGTACGTTTGTCATAGCTTTGGACATTTAGTAGACGTTCGTAAAAAGACGTGATTTGCATGTAATTTGTACATGGTTATCCGATGGACCTCTAACTTCCGTCCAAAAATATTCGGACGAAGTATGAACCAAAATAGAACGTCCACTGAACAGTTAATGTCCAATTTATATTCGTGAACGTCTAGACTAGTTCTGGACGACAAATGGACATTCAATCCAATGGACGTCTGATACTATATGGAAAATTATAAAAAAACGTAAATCAAAACTTTGTACATACATATGCAATTATAGGTTAACCCAATCAGGCTTATTCAAGTACCACCACTATATTTATAAACCTTTATAAATCACATGGAATCATATTTTCTAACATGGATTCTCTTTTCTTTGCAGATGGCTACATTTGGGCTTCAACCTCGTAGTTCAACTTTTAGTTGGTTTGCCCTTAGAAATGGTCCATGGTTCAGGTCGTGTATTTCTAATTTACATGGCCGGAGTTGTGGCCGGATCGTTAGGAACATCAGTGTTTGACACAGACGTCTATCTAGTAGGCGCTTCCGGGGGCGTTTATGCGCTCCTAGCAGCGCATTTAGCTAATGTACTGTTAAATTATAATAATATGCAATGTGGAATATTAAGACTGTTTGGTATATTTGCAATAGGTAAGTTGGTCTCTTCTTAATTAACGTAGTTGTCTATATTGATTTGTTTTCTTTTGTTTCAGCATCGTGTGATGTAGGTTATGCAATATACTCCAGATACGCAGCTGAGATTATGGGTCCACCTGTGTCGTATGTCGCCCATTTAACCGGAGCTTTGGCAGGTCTTACAATAGGTCTCTTGGTTCTCAAAAATTTTGAACAGAAATTACACGAACAACTGTTATGGTGGATTGCGCTCGGTGTATATGCTGCATGTACAATTTTTGCAATTTTATTTAATGTTATGAACCCGACCGTTGATACAGTTCAAAACGTCGGGGATGGTGTTAATACTCAGTACATCTATAATAAATTTGGTGTATAGCCCTTGTTACTCCTGTTTTCGTATTTTCGTTTTTGCAATGAAGTTAATGTAAATATGAAATTATTTATTTGGTTTTAAGTTAAAATGATGAAAAATAAAAACTTGTTAGTTGGAGGAGTTGTAAGAAGGGATACATGTTAGAATATTATGAACAAAGATCCGTCTTTTTTTTATATGTATATTATTGGTTGTGTGTATATAGTAATAGTGTACATATTTAATTACTATTTATATTTATTTAACGCTCGTACCAAAGACTGAAGTGAATAAATGTCTTATAGTTTATTATTTATTATTATATACGTTTGTGTATGTAATATATTATATTATTATTGATATTGTTTTCATTAAGGAGGAGCGACCCTCTTAAGAATATTCTTTTAAATTTCTTTTCCTGATTATTATACGTAAAATCATAGAAAATGCAATAAATCAAAAATACGTATTGAACAAATGGATCACTCCTTTTTGCAAAGTTTCGATGGTAGCATTACTATGCAGGATATCCCAGCTTTAATTTATTTTACTAGTATTAATATTTTTTTGTTATGCCAAACAAAGACAATAGATAGTTGTAGCTTTATTTTTATTCGTAATAATTTATAAACAAAAACAAGTATAATGAAAAAGTTACAGTTTCATGATGATTGGGACATCCTGTATATTAATTATTTACATTTTGTATTATTTGTTACCTTTGAAACGATTTTAGGAAATTATTGTCAAAACAGAGTATGCATTTATTTTATATTATTATTATTAAACTTCATGCATTTATGTTGTCTGCCATTATAATTACACTTCCAAATAGCAAGGAAAATTCCTGTTGACAATAGTTGAAATTTTTTATTATTTATATCATGTTAAATTTGCATTTTATTGCAAGTTAGACAAAAAGAAACTGTTTTATTACATTTGATAATAATTTCAGATCTGATAGTTATTTACAATTCATGCATGTACTATTTATATTTTAGAGATATTATTGGTATTTTTCTTTTTTTTGTTTTTCTTTTTGATCGAACTATGAGTGATATGTTAAGCTAGTCACACAACATTTATAGTAAAAGAAAAAAATCAGTGAAGCCTACCAAAGAGAGTGCTAGTTGACATTTATATACCTACGCAGGGCCTTATACTATTAGTGAATCAAATAAATAAATAAAAAGAAACATTTACTTTTTGCTAGAGTCAGAATATTGTAATAGTTATATTTTCACACCAGAACACTTTCACAAAGCTGTATTTTGTACACCACTCAGGTAGAATTTTCACTAATCTTTCTGTAAAAGAACTGAAGTAAATTTTCTTATTAGACTATCTTCAGTATATTCCATTTTGTTACTGAAATGTATCTTTATAATGATTCTTTTTTTTCTGATGAACGTTTTAAGTAACTGCCGAAAATATGTAGAATTTAGTAAATAAATAAATTTGAAAAAATAAAAAATGTTGTTTTATTCTTTTGTTTAAGGGACTGCTTTTTCAGTTTAATCAAAACTGAAATAGGTAAGAACAAAACAAAGTATTGGAAATACTAATTACATGTATTACATCATTTAAATTTAGTATGTATTAAAAGTAATAAGAGATACTTCTGATACTTATTTTAAATTCAACTTTGTTGCTGTTAGTAAATTACCTACAAATACAATAATCGTAGCTATATAGATTTTCTATAGCAATCTAAATAATTGCCATTGGCGTTCTTTTTAATTCCCACAAGAAATCACTAAGAACTTCAGTTACAATGGGCTACAACAAAAACAACTAAATGGAATTAAAGATTAATAGGGTAGAGAGGCTTTTACACTAATAGATCTCCAAGGACTAAAGACTAAGAAATACAACAAAGTCATATTTATCTTTACTTGAGTAAGAGAAATTGAATTATCAAACATATTGGAATTGAAATTAGCAAGGATGTAACACTCAATAATGACTGATTTATGTATTTGCTCTCGGATGCTAACAGCTTTTAAACACTGAGGGAATCAATCCAAGTGTTTTTACTTTGACAAACCATGTTTGTTTTGCCATTTTAGCACCAGCCAGTCCCATAATGGTATAGTCCAAAGCCATTTTTGACTGTATTGACTAATAGCAGTGACATTTCATTAACTATTTTTAAAGAATTTAAGCAAGCACTTTTAATTACATTTTTATTGGCTGCTCTGAAAATTACATTTTATCGGATCCTGGAATCTGTTTTGTACCAGAGAGTTTGGGTCATGTAGGTTTGAGGACATTGTGAGATAAGAAGCAAATAGGAGAAGATCTGCCAAGCCTCTCTAGAACCAAAACCAACATTTGAACTTTCAGCCACTAAGCTACATTAAAATAGACCCATTAGTGAATAAACTTTCCAGGAATTCTATAGCGAGTTGACTAATTCGTTGGGTTGTAGGGATGCAAGACAGGTGCACATAATCAGAATACATGGCCTACCATACCACCTTACTGTATATCTTGGATGATGATCAAATGTGAGCCACTTTGATAATGTTCCCTACACTTCTTGGTTGAAAGATGGTTATTTTCTGTTAAATATAAGGACCCAAACAATATTAAGTTTGTGGAGGTTTTTGACTTATTTCCAGGGGTTAGGAGGAGGCTGATTTTTAGACTTTTTAATGTAATCCATTTTTGAAACAATGCATTATTGTAGAAAAACAAATTCATGTTGAGTTCATCCAAAAATTAATATTTGTTACAATCAAATGCTTTCGCTGAATGTTAAGATTAAAAGCAAGTTGGCTAAACCATCTCTTCTTGCTGTTTGTTTGCAAAAGTTATGTGACAGGATAATGGAAGCTTGAATTATAATAGATAGACTTTGTTAAGATAATAAAAAAATACTATAAAGTAGCAGAAGTAGTTTTATGTAATTGTGCTAACTATGTTTCCTAAAATCCTTAACATGGTTATTCAATATAAGATTACCATTTGGAAGCATAAATAAAGGCTAATACGACTTGAGTAGGTATTATAGTGTACATTGTTTGTGGGGCAGTAGTGGAGCTATTCTAATTTATTCATGCAGCAACTACAGCTAACACCGTGTTCTAATATGGTTAAGTATCTTGCTTACATAAAAAAGTAATTTTTAACATATGGAATAAATGATTAAAAATTATAGTTATACCTATTTTGTATTATCTCTAAGTAATAAAAACATATGGTTAATTAACGCACTAAAAAAAGCTCACAAGAGATAATTTTTATCATCAAGTACATGGGATAGGATGCAGCTAATTCTACACCAATCTACCCATTACCTGCATTTCAGTATTCTGTTAGTTTTTCATGTTTTAAATACTACACTTATAGGGTAAGTAAAATAATATCAACTTAATATTGTAGAAAACATATTTTAATATTTTTCGATATCTACTCTAAAGAAACATTTAATTAGTTGAAATTATTCTTACCTTTTTTGTATTTTATTTTGCTTCTTAAATAAAAATGAATTAGAATTATAAAGATCTGTAGTTGTAAGTTAGTACAGCCGATTTATTTTACTGAATAATCTTGAATTTTTTAAGATTCGCCACTAAATACACCAATAAAAGCAGAAAAGAGTAACCCATACAGCGCATATAATACATCTAATAATAACTGTCCAAATTTCATACAGGTGTATGTTCATTGAGCATAGATATATCTATTATCACAACTTGAGATGTTCCATGAACATACATCCAGCAACAAGAAATTTTGGATTGGATCCAAAAAACTATCAACATATGATAAAGTTCATAGCAGTTGCTTTCTGTTGAATTGGTGTGTATTTGCAAACCAAAACATGGAATTGTTACAGATAGTTCAAAACTTAAGATATGCACATCATTAGATATACTTGTTTGGATTTATAGCTAAAATAAAAATACCTATCTTAAATCTCAATTAGTTAAAGGGTGCTAATAAATTTTTAAACACCAACTCAAATTGTCTTTTGTACCAATAACATGCATGCTGTTGGTGATAAAACAATGTCATCATAACGAAATAGGAGGCATCAGTAAAAGTCAAGATTGTATTGACTAATATTTAGGTGTGGCATAGCATTTAGCTATTGTATTATAATTGGGTGGAGTCCAGTTCCTGATGGTTGCTCTAAAACTCACATTCCATCTAACTCATGAAAACTACCATTCTTGTTTAGCCATTTTGGATTAGAGAGATCGAATGACTTTTGTCTGAGCTCCACAGACATTTTGCGGTATAGTACAGGAATTGAAAAAGCTTAAACTGTGGTTAGAAGGAACACTAAAGAGAGACTACACAGCTCCTTTTCTAAATTGCTGGCAATTTGGCATTTGAAAATCAGCCTTATAGTTATAAGAAAATGTCTTCTGGGCTTGTTGAGACTACTTTTGATTATACAAGGCGTACTCTTTAACTAAGATACATAGAAAATTGTAAAGTTTCTTTTTTTCCTCAGCTTTAGAATACACCCTGTATAATCAGTAGTAGTTTTGTAAGATAACATCATCTGGAAGATATTTTCCTACAACCTTTTCTAATTGACATTTTGATATAGTACATCTGCGAGTTAACATGTTTGATTGTCTGCATGCACTTTGAAGGCCACTATATATATTGACATCTACCTTTTCTGCTGGTGTTATTTATTAACACTCTGTATATATTTGATCAATAATTGATTAAACTGTCATGTAACTCATCACAGATTAACTCATACAACTTGTCATAAAGTTGAGTATCTTGTCATCTACAACTCTTTATTTTTTGTGTTATATTATAAACACGTGCATATAGTCAGATATCCTTTTCCTTTGGTTATTTTTAAAACTGGTGTACAATGTACAAATCATAAAAACTGATTTAGATTAAAAGACAAAGCAAATAAGCAATAGGAACATGTGTAATAATAATAATGTGTATAAATAATCAATTATGATCATTATTACAAAATTAAAAATTCAAGTTTAGCAAAGCAGAAGTAGAGCAATATGAAGGTGTGTAGTTCAAATCTACCAAAACACAAAAAACCTACAGATTTAGTTAATATCATTTTTTAATGATGTAATGTTACAAAATAGTTTAAAGTTCGTTATCCTCGTGAAAAGTAACAACCGAAGATTCCAATATTACAATAAGAATAACTTTAAACGCTTAAGATTTCATGTTTCATATACTTAACCTAACTTTTACAGCAGTTTTTGTCTCGCACTTTAGCGTCTATTACAGTAAGTATTTATACTGTGCCTATACGAAATTTCAATCGAAATATGTTTAAGGCTCTCCTTTTTCCATTATTATTTTACCGTGGTGTGTGTATTCTTCTATAATAATTAATTAGAATAGATGTGCGAACTTAACCTCAAACTTACGCATTTCATTTTACAGGAAAAAATGCTGCGTAGAATTTTTAACAGCGTTATAGAAACAACACTACAACCTCTTCAGACAGATGTGTTATACCCATGTCCATTCACAAAAAGTGAAACAATTCAATTAAGCTGGTTATCATCTGTTGCACCATGCTTCCCTGTTAATGCAAAAAATGTCTCTGTTCTGACCGAACCACAGCAATTTTACAATACTTTAGTTGAGAAATGCACGCAAGCTAAATATCGGATAACTTTGGTTAGTTTGTATTTAGGAAATGGCACTTTAGAGCAAAAATTAGTTGATGCTCTGTTAAACAATCAAAATTTTAAAAATGGGAATGTTAAAGTTAATATTCTATTGGATTATACTCGTGGAAGTAGGTATCAGAATAATTCAAGAGTTGTTTTGCAACCTTTATTAGAAGGAAATGAAAGAAACTGCCAGATTTCGTTATATCACACACCAGTATTAAGAGGCCTTAGGAAGAAATTTACTCCACATCGTTGGAATGAATTATATGGTTTACAACATATGAAATTATATATTTTTGATGATACACTAATCATAAGTGGTGCAAACCTTTCTAATGATTATTTTACTAATCGTCAAGATCGTTATTTTACAATTAAAGATAAAAACCTCTGTGATTTCTATAGTGGGTTAGTGAATCGAGTACAAAAATTTAGTTTAAAAATGGATAAAGATAATAATTTGAGTATGAGTGATGGATGGAGACAGTTACCATACGAAGGAAATCAAATAGAATTTGTTGATAAAGCTGCAGATTTAGTAGAAAACTATATGTTAGATTATAGAGATGAACAAAATAATTGCAAAAGAGAAGGATTTGGTAAGCATTATTTGATGAAAATATTTATGTCTGTTTTTAATTAGTATTGTTTAATAGATACTTGGGTGTTTCCACTTGTTCAAATGGGTCAATTTGGTATAGATCAAGATGCTTCAGTGACAGCTCGATTAATTGCTGATGCTTCCCTGGGGACACGTTTATTCATGGCTACTGGTTATTTCAATTTAACTTCTCAATATATGGATACAATTATTCATGATTCAGCTGCAAACTGTAAATTACTAATGGCTCATCCAAATGTAAATGTTTAAGTGCTATCTTGGGTAGTTCATTCATAATTTTTGATATTTTAGGCAAATGGATTTCAAGGAGCATCTTTTCCAGCTGGAGGAATCCCAGCAGCATACAGTTTGATTGCACAAAGATTTAAAAAGAAATTGGAACAATTAGGGCAAAATAATCGAGTTACATTACAAGAATATTTACGAGAAGGTTGGACATATCATGCCAAGGGATTGTGGTAATTTAATTTGCGACGCTGAGTTTAAGTTTGTTTGTAAATTATTTAATTACTACAGGTACTATCCACCTAATCATGAAACTCCATGTTTAACATTAATAGGCTCTCCTAATTTTGGAGAGCGGTCAGTAAAACGCGATCTTGAAACACAATTAGCCATTGTAACGGAAAATAATGAATTACGTGAAGAATTGCATAAAGAATGCACGAAATTATATGGACTTGGTTTACCAGCTGATACAAATAGAACCATTCCAAAATGGGTTTATCCAATGGTATTCTTCTTTAGGGGTTATTTTTAATTGAAAATTTTATTTTCTATTTAGTAAATGTTGTAAATAATTTAAAAAGTGTTATTTTATTATAATGAAAACATAAATATAAATTATTTGTTGATTGTTATTTATTTAATATTTATTAATGTAATTTTATAATATGTATTATAAGAAATAAAAAGTTATTAAGTATTAATGTGAAATAAGACTAAACTAGTTGTAAACGGAAGTAGCTGCAGAAAAATTGCAGTCAAGTGATGCATGACCTATAGTTGATATTAAGAGTTCATAAAAAATAGTCCAATAAAATATATAATAATTGCATTTGCTAAGCAATTTCAAGAAGAGCAATAATCATAATTTATTATGTAAAATTAGATAAATATATTGTAGTTGCTGTTTTTATTTAATATAAAACAGTGATTTACCTACAGCACCAAAACAGTTTGGTGGTGTATCCTAAAACGTAAACTAGACTTCGGCCAGGTAGTTTTTGCAGGTATCCAACTGTTCCATACCATCACATAATGTTTGCAATTTTTATTATGTAGAGCTTTCCAATTTTACTACTTGCATGCTTATTATAATTTCTTTTATAACTAAAGAGATATCTTCATATAGAGAAAGAATTCTTGATGTTCCATCAGAAGAATTTGATTCGATAACGTGTAATAACCGAGATTAAACAATGCAATCTTGCACATTTTGACGTTTTGATTAATTTTGGAAAATTTCTTGACTTATCATTACTACAATTTTAGCTATCAGTATACAAAATCTTATTAATTACTATAAAAAAAAAAGTTGTAAAAAGCAAAATTTGAATGTGTTACAGAGGGTGGCATCAAAAATAAACAAATGACTATAAGTATAAGGGGGAAAACAGCTAACTGTCATAGTTATTATTAAAAAAATATTTGAATGCTTAGTTGTACTTTACAATTATGTTTTGAACTTTTTGTTTTTCACTTAAAATGTTAATGTCTCTACTAATTTAAGATACTTGGTTTTTGTTACTATCTTAATGAAATGTAGTTAGCATTAAATTAATAACTTTTATCTACGACTCTTCAATAATACAGTTATACGCGTAATCATAGGGATATAATCATACTCATAAACCATGAGTGTTTTATAATGGATTTTACTCACTGGCGGTGTTTTGTTGGTTGCCTATTTATAGATATAAAAAAAAACAGAAATTGTTATAATCTCAAACTATTTATTGTTAGAAAAAAAATTGAAAGTAAAGTACCCAGAACAGTTTGAGAATTATGCACCACAACTTACAATTTTTGATTTTGGAAACAAAGAAATGTGGAAATAATAAACAACTGCAAAGCCAGCTTAGTTATCGATGCACAAAAATGTTTCGGATCCTATAATGTTGGTTGCCTATTTATGACAGGTGAATGGTTACTTCCGTCAAGAATTTGGACATTGTCTTCAGAGGATCCTTGTATTCCAGGTCTAAAACTCTCTTTGTGAAGATTGTTTGCTTTAATTGACTTCTACATATTCAAGAATTTGGACATCGGCTCCCTCAGGGGCGTCCACTTCCAGATCTTCCTCAGAAGTATTAGAATCGTAGATAAAACGTATTCGACTTGCACATAATGGGCATTGTTCACTCAGATGATTTACACACTCGCCTTCGGATCATGTGTAAACTTCATCCTCTTGAATAATAGCCTGTATTATGTGCTCGTTGAATAATATATTATTAATCCCTTGGATTGCAAAATGGTATTGGTATTCTTAACAGAGAAAAATCTAAAATTATTATTAACTTTCTTTTGTGATGTAAGAATTGTTAGAAAATAAGATTATTTTATTATCATTATTTGTTTTATATTCAAAAAGGAGGAGAGATGACTTCCATAAAAATCTTGCTACTATAAAAAAATAGAAATGCAAAATATCAGAAAAGATTAAAATTTAAATTTAAAAAGCACGTGACAACAAACGCTGTCCTCTACTGAATGGCGTGACGTCAACTGATAGGTATATCAATCAAGGTCTAAAAATAATAGTTAGATTAATGTAAGCAATGTTATTTTCATTATTTTATAACAACTTATGTTGGAAATCTAGAAATTTTTAAAAACTGATTGCTGGGAGTGCGTATTTTTCAATACTAGGCGACATTTGTGATCGAACTTGTTGAGGGAAACATCTAGGATGACCTGCCTTTTCACAGTGCACCATTATTATTTACGGACCTTGTTGATATATCTGTTTGCTTTTTGTTTCACATTTAAATTGTCATTATTGAGCAGGTTATGTTAGCACGTCAAAGTCTTGTTTAATTTTTTCAGTTTCTTCAAGAAACTCTGTGTAAAAGACTTTTATAAAGAATAATCTCTACATTACGATAGATAACGTTAATGATTATATTGATAAACAACAACCTCGCACACCTGTTTGGAATCTCAGATATGTAAGTAAACGCTGGTTACGCCGTTGAAATACTGCTGAATGTTTGAAAGTCAAGGATAAACATATAAATGAGTTATTATTTATTTAATGAATTCTATTTTATCTTTATTGAGAGTTCTGTCCGGTCACAGTATGACTTTCATTTTTGAGAAATGCTAAAAGCAGTAGTTACATATTTACCAAATTCTGTAGTACAGGGATTAACGGCGGCATATTGTAGAGGTAAGAGGTTATGTTAAAAAGAATTTATTTATGTTTTTAAATTAAATCAGAGTTAGTAAGCATTAAAACAGAGAAAGAAGAAAACAATGATGAGAAATGTCTACAGCAGATTTTTATGCAGTCTATTCATAAATATATCTGCTGGTTTTTCAGTTAGTGCATTCCGACAAAACGGTTTTCGTGGTACCCACAGTTGTCAATCTACAATTAATCTAGACAAGATGAAAGTTCGCATCTTGCCAGCACTTTCTGATAATTACATGTATCTGGTGAGTATCTTATTGTTGTGATGTTTACAATATTATTGTTTTGAAATTTAATTAGATTATCGATGAGAAAACGAAACAAGCTGCTATTGTTGATCCCGTAGCGCCTGATACTGTTTTACAAGCTGTATCAGAAGAAGGAGTTAATCTTACCAAAGTCCTTACAACACATCATCATTGGTAAATTCTATTAGTGAGTCTAATATAAATTATTATAAAACATGGTTTTATAGGGACCATGCTGGTGGTAACGAAGAGCTTGTTAAGAAGTCCAAAAATTGTTTGCAAGTATTTGGTGGTGATCAGCGTGTTGGAGCACTTACAAACAAAGTAAAGCATGGTGACAAATTTACAATTGGCGATATAAATGTTGAATGTTTATATACTCCTTGTCACACCACTGGACATATCTGCTATTATGTAACCTCAACCAACCAATCTCCTGCCGTATTCACAGGTTTATTTTCATTAATAGTTTTTCCATATAAATAATTATGAACACAATTTTATGAATAGGTGATACATTGTTTATTGGAGGTTGTGGAAGATTCTTTGAAGGGACTGCCGAGCAAATGTACAGTGCGCTTATTGAAAAACTTGGAAATCTACCTGAACAAACTCAAGTTTTTTGTGGACATGAATACACTGTTCAAAACTTGAAATTTGGCCAATTTGTTGAAAAAGAAAATCGTGAGATACAAGAAAAATTAAAATGGGCCGTTGATCAAAGGCATCGAGGCTTACCAACAGTATGTATAAAAACAGTGATTTTATCTGCAGAAATCTAATGTGGTATTTGCACAGGTACCATCGACAATTGCTGAAGAAAAATTAATAAATCCATTTATGAGAGTTGATACTCCTTCTGTACAAAAACATGCTGGTTGTGGAGAAGCTATCGCCACAATGGCATCTATTCGGAAAGAAAAAGATTCTTTTCGGGCATAAATTAAATTGTATATTTAGTTTACGCAATAATAATACATAAATAGTGTTTTGCTTAAAATCATAAAGGTGAAACATTATAATTAATACTGATATTTATACAAGTTATTGTTTACAATGCTATACAACAGTTTATATATTTTTTTCTTCTTGTTTTAATAAAACACTAATACAACAATCATAAATGTGTGCTTATTAAAATATCAGTCGAATCATATTACAAAGTTTGATGATTGCACTTGCCTAATTTATTTCTTCATATTGTATTCCGACATTTCAACTGCATATTTTTCTTTTGATCTCTCATACATGTCAACATACACCTGTAAACATCAAAATGTAAAATTAGGACAAATGAGAATACAAATCAGTTTAATGAAGAACTGATTGAATTCTTCATATTTTGTATTTCTCTATCTTATTAGAATAAATTTTTATGTTGCAATAGTAGTTTATGCCAGCAGTGGCTTGTAACCTAACCTCAGGGTAGGTCAGGACCACGTGATTTGTTTAAATTGTCAAAGTATAAAGAAATCAAGCAATCAGGAAGTCCTGGCGTACTCTGAAGTTGGGTCACGGGCCGCTGCTGGTTTATGCAACAAGTGCAAAAAGTGACTGTTTATTGCATGCAATTTATCTTTTCTAAGATTGTTCAGAAAAATGACCTCTATTGCTCGTTTAATTCGGTAATAGGTGTGCCAATATTCAATTTTCATATTACATATAGCATGTGGTTTGTTTTCATAACAGCACAATAAGTTTCTTAGTTACAAAAGTTTGTGATCAAAAATCATAACATCATTTTTGTAGTTTTATAACACTGGTTGCTATTAGCAACATTCAACAAAAATTTATTGCACGCTGTGAAATAAACGGTTACTTTCTGTACTAAAAATCTGTAAATAATGGATCATTTTTTTGAACCATTTTAAATGATACTCTATCTCATAAACAATTAATATCGTCATTTTTCTTATGGGTGACTGAGATGTCCTAGAAACAGTAAATCATGTGATAATAAAACTGCAAATGTAAGAAAATCTTATCTTAATGCAATAAGCGTGACAAAATATTAAGGCCATTTAGGAATTATATTTAACCCAGAAAAATAAATAATTACCTTCTTATCAGGTACAGATAGTGACTTCCATTTAATAGCTAGTTGTCTGGTAAGTTCTTGTTTGGTAGGTTCTGCTTCACCAGGTTTTAGTTCTGAAGTTAACTGCTCTTGGAGAATTTGACGTTGTTCTTGGCAAAATTGGAAAAAGGGGTTCGAAGGGCGCTTTGGTGCTTTTGGATCTTTCTCCGTTTTCGTACCTTTCCGTTTTGGCGTCTTCTTTACACTTCTACTAGGTTTTTCAATTTTTTCCTCTGGATCTAAAATAATATCTCGTAAATGTTCATTTTGCAAAATTGCTACTTATATATTACATTCGTCAGGTTTCTCGTCTTTTACTTTTATATACATTTTCACGCTTGAAGATTTTGCAGCTTCAACTTCCTCTTCAAATTCTTCTTTTGGTATAACTGTCCAATCCTCTCCATATTCTTTTAAACGCTTTTTTAAAGTTTTTACCATTTCATAACGATTATTAGCTATCTTTTTAGTTTGTTGAATTCTATAACGATGTCTGTTAGACGATATTTAATTATTTACAGAATACTTACTTGTAAACCAATTGTTCGTTGTGTTTTTGAATGGCTTCACACCTCTCGAGCAGCAGTTTATATTTTTTATAGTAAATATCATTTTCATAATTATTTTCTACATAAACACCATCATTTTCAGAATCATCAGACATCATCTTGATGGAAGAGTGAGGTTATGCTTATTTAAAGTTAACAAAAACTACTGGAACTTGAAGTTACAACTTTAACTTAATAATATTTCCAAAATAACACGAATCTATCTTTAAGATTAATGAATTTGTATCAGAAACATTTAGTAAAAGTTACAAAATTGTCATTATTTGACATTTACAAAACCAAAACAAAGTAAGGTTGGTTCTAAAACGTCTGGTTGCTATAGCTAACAGTAACATCCTACAATTTTTAATTATTGTAATAAAGGCGGTAACTGATTATTTCTACAATTAAAGCAATTAATGTTATTTTGAAAAAATCATTAGAATCCCCATTTCAATGCGGTTTCTATAATGAAATATTTATCGAAATAAGTAGTAGTCATCCAGGTAAAACATTTTATTGGCCACTGTAAACTGCACGCAAGCGCATTTTGTACACCCCTGCACCTAAAATAAGGTTTTTATTTGGATTTGGATCAGTGTGTTTTACAAACAGTAAGAAATTGTGTTTATGTGTGAATTGCTGTCGTTTCTTTTATATCGCAAAATTCAAATTTACGTTTGCCAGTGCTAATTGTAGGGTTCGTTTTCTCACAGATTAGCTGCTTATCACTTTCACTGCTATACAGCGTATCGCGGATTTTTTTCTTCTTGAGATTGCGGACACTAGTAAATTAATACCTGTTTTTTCCTTTCTGCATCAAAATCATCTGTGCGCAATGCTCGCCGTTTTCTAGCAGCGTTTACTGTATTTTATTTTTGGTAAGTGGAAATATACGACAAAGGGTTTTTTATAATTCTTTTTGTGTGTGTAAAGATATTTTTATCGTGTATTGCAGGCCTATTTGTATTGTTATTGTTTACAGACTAGTAATGCTGGTTTTCTTGTTAGTGTTACTTTATTATGCATTTATAATGTATTTATGCTTATTAGGTATATTATTTTAATAATTATGTTTCATATGGAATGCTGTTAATAGCTTTTCTTCACGGTTTTTCTCATTTTAATAGCAAGGTAGTAAACCTTAAACGCTTTTTCTTGAGTTAAAGGCAAGTATAAATATTTGTACTTTTATTTTTTGTGAAATGAAAACTATTTGAATTCTCGAATTCTTGATCAGAATGACTATTGCATCTGGCGCATACCGTTTTAGTATGCAGTATGGGAAAATTATTTTATTCAATGTTATATATGCACTGCGCAAAATTTTCCACTTGGTACTTATCACTATCAGCTTTGTTACAAAAAGAATTTGATCGTTGTCAACAGATTTTTCAGTTGGGTACTATTTCAAAGTTATAAAAATTGTATTGGAAGAGCTGCATATTTTTCACCAAATTAATTCAAATCAAAAAAGCAAACTGCATAGAAATCAAAATCGTGAGTAATTTAAAATGTAAACTTAAGAAAGTCAAGATATCACAAATCCAAAATGTATTCATTCACGAACGCCAAATTCTAACATGCAAGTTTTCCATATTTGTGTCATTTACAACGAAAACTTTTACGGCCACTTTTTATATTTTGGCCGAATTTTGATTCAATAACTGGAGAGGCGGTTTAGAAAAACAGTCCACAATCACTCTCTGTAATGCACCCAAAGCCCTTTAATTCGGTATTCTGTCAAAGTGATGTGCAAGTAATCTTAGACATAATAAAGCTTTCATTGGAGTAATCTCAAACTGAAAACTTCAAACTACACTACACCTTTCTTTTGTCTTAACTAGTTTTTGTTAGATTTGAATTTTGTTTATTTTAATTTGTTTGGTGATTTTATTAGGAGGAAAGTAAACACTTCAAACGAAAAATAGTCAAGAAAATATGTGCAGAGAAAAATAAATTAAAAAGTTAAGATTGATTTAATTGGACATAGAAGTTTTAAAATGAATGAGCAACTAATACTAATAACAACTAACTACTGGATATTATGTCATTCACCGTTTTAACAATACACTGGCTCTTCATTTACACATATACATGTTGATTTTATTTTTCAAATCATCTGCAATTAAAATAAACAAAAGAAAAAAACTAATTTGTAGTTGTCATTATGTTGTTATTATTTATCTTCTTTTAATGAATAATAGTATTGATTCAACTTTTAATTAACGATTTTCATTTTGAATAAAAATGAATGTATATTGTACTGATAATTCAGCCAATTACAACTTTGCAGAATTTACATAATTCTATTACAAACATAAATAACCACATAAATAAAAACAAAAGTTGTTTACGTTCTCTCATGTGGTATTACTCCCACTCTTTTTGAATCAGACCACTGATAAAAAACAAAAAACAAAAAACAAAAAAATAGCCGTGGAAAAACAAAAATTCTTCTCAAATTTTGGCTTTTATTTCTTGGCGGGAGATTGGATTGAATTTAAAATTAGTATCGTCATATGTTCGTTTATTTTTACATCAAACGTTACAACCTTAGATTTCTATTTATAGATTTTTGATGTAATAAATAAATTTATTAGACGAAAGACTGATCAGAAATTATAATTTCTTTCATGTTTTATACATAAATATTACCGTTCATTAATTTTTTTATTATAAGAGAAAAATTTGTGTTGGGAGTAGGAAGATGATTTACCTTTTACTTGATTTTACGTATGCGCAAGGTAAATATTTAAATTTAAACACGAAATGAAAATATATAGGAAAATACTATGTGTACTTTTGTAGCTGAAAAGAAAAAACGTCGATAGAAATTCAAGTTTCATGAGAAAAAGCCTAGTAACCCTCGTTCGCTTCAATATTCATTCGTGCTATCATTTTTTTGCTCATGTAGCTAAACATCAGTGGACTTAGGATAATTACGCATTAAAAATGTAGATATATATTTATTTTTTATTAAAGGGACGTTTTCGTTACAAAAGGTATACAAATTATTATTGATCAGATTACATAAGCATTTAAAATAATTATAATAATAATAATAATACTAAACTGTATAAAGTAGTTCTCTGGTTTATACTGTTAGTAATTAACATGATTGGTTGCCGGTAAATGTTTAAATAAGTATTTAACAATACAACGAGAAATATAACTTTTAATATGACTGTTGTGTTAGTAAGAGAAATGTAGAAAATTGTGTAGCTCAATTACCAACCAAATGTTGTTTCAGTATAAATATTTAATATTCATTTCCAAATTTAGAGAGGTTCAACTGTTTAAAAATTTCTGGAAATTAACAGGACTTTACGACTTAATACAATTTACAGTTTTGCGAATACAAGACTGATTTCTAGATTCTAATCTAAATAAGAATGTGTAAAGTGTAATTTAGCACAAAATTAGGTTATAGATAACTATTTACTATTTCCAGATCAACTGCCACTTTAAATTTGATCAAGATAAGATCCGAGAACTGAGTTCGTGCAAAAAATCAAATCAAAGCAACTCTCGTATGATTACGAATTTTAGTGTTGTCAGGGTTTCGAGATTAGGTTTCAGATCAGGGTTTTTTGTGTTAAAGTCACCACACTTTTGACCTAGAGGGCTTAGTCTTAAAGCATTAATAGGGTTGCCAACGCTATGTTAAAAAGCTCATCAAGCTGCGTAGTCTCGTAATAGCGTGTTTAGCTTGCATTTGAGAACTAGATGCATATTTTCATCGAGCGTACTGTATTGCACAATCTGGAACTTTTGGAATTTAACCCTTTAAGAAGTCACTTTTTTTCTACTAAAATGCATTTATTGGCCATAAGAATGACAAAAAAAAAAAAACTTAGCTCTGCCTTTTCCCTGGAAATTTTGTGGTCTCTTGTGGTGACCACTAGGAACCTAGCGGCATATGATTATTTTGTGTGGAAGCCCTTGAAGAAGTTCATTTTCTCGCCGAGACGGAAGCCGACTTTGCTGTATGACCATTTCCATTTGGTGCAGCGTGGTTCCTTTTTCGTACTGCAGTGTGAGCAACGCAGGTAGGTTGTTCTGATAGGCATATGCGCATTTTTGCGGTATAGTGGTTTTGAGGCTTTTCATAGGCTTCTCAGCAGATTTCCTTCCTCTCTTGGAAACATTGGGTTGGGCACCTTAGCCCGGTGGATACATGCAGACGGAATTCTTTCGACGTCGTCTTTGACGGAAACCTGTCTTGAAAAGAAAATGAAGGCATTCACCATTGCTGCATCCAAGAAGTAAAAAAAGATGCGGCGCCACCACTTATGATATTTTCTATCAACCTTGTATAGCGATTTCAGCATATTGAATTTGTCAACGTAACCCATTGACGGTTATAATCCTTGACCATTATAAGGCATGGAACGTCTTCACACTAGCAGGATTGTGGTAGTTGCCAAGAAACAGAACCGATTTTCTGTCTATCCATTTCAAACAAATGACTCCTTTTGTAGATACACGCCAATCAGAGTCACCGCTCTTCAAAACCTTGTCACCTTTTAAATCGTTCGACATGCCTTTACGATTTTTTCTTGCCGTGCTACAGGTGTCTAATCCTGCTAATAATGATCTCTGCATCATTACAGAATTGAATTAATTGTCAAAGAATATCTTGTGATGTTTACCAACAAGACTTCTGATTAGGTCAGGTTAGGTCCCAAATTGGTTTCTACAATGCTGTCTACCTAGATTTGAAACTGACATACAGTAGAACTCGATTATAGCGTCATCTAAGGGACCGGAAAGTTTTTGTCGTTATAACCGAGTGTCGTTATACGTGAAATACTAATTTCAGACCAAGAAAAAATGCCAAGTGTGCTTAGAAATGTATTATAACAATTCAAATTTAATTAATATACGGTATCAAAAAACGATAAATTTATTAAGACTGAGAAATCTAAACATTTTTGTTTAAGAACGTGACTATTCCCAGTTTTTAAATTTCTAAGGAAAGCAATTAGGGTTTGTCACAAGTTATAAAGTAAAGTTTAGTCACCTGCGCAAGCTAGAATTTTTTTGTATTCAATGATTTACAATCTACATACATAGTCACTAGAATCTATGTGGATCCACACTTTATAACGACGTTTTATGGGCTTTAGCGGCAAATACTGACATATGCTGCTTCGACCCATGAAACGGATCATGGACTCATCTGTTGCTTGATTTTCGTGTGGACGCATTGTCGATATAAATCTTTCGCTGAGTTTATCGAGCAAAGGACGCAATTTATAAAGTTTGTCAAAATTCTTGTCACCTTTAGGTGAAAAAACAATCGCTAGGTATAACAGAACTAATATATTCATCCTGTCACTCAGGTCTTCAATGTCATTCTGTAGTAGATGCAGGACCGATTAATAGTGAACCTAATATGCCATACACAAAGCCAAAACGAATCTGATGTCTAGCGTTTCTCACTAAATGGGGTGTTTTCTGTAACTCAATATTTAAAGTTTGTCTATTAAACAGCCCATTATTTGTAAATCTACTTTTGTCTGACCATAGAATTTGGCAAGAGAAATTATCTTTATCATTGTTGCTGCAGATCCTAGTATACCATTTACAAAATGCTCTCCATCTTTCATCTCCTGATCTTAAACCTTGACTAATGTAGTGCTTATATAAGAATGATATTTGTTTCTTTTGACAATTAAGTGTAGATTTAGGTGTCTCAGTGGAATATTCGATTTTCCTGGTTGAAGTATTTGGCTCTTCGGTCACATTTTGCAACGCAGTATTTTCAGTTTCTTCAGTTATTCGGTGGGGTATGATTTTTGGTTTAGAAAATGTTCCGTACTCTTTTTACATAATTTAATTCCAGTCGTTTAAACACAGGTAAAGATGGTTGCCTGTGTTCTGCGTACTGGTTTAAGTACCATTGGTTTCAAAATAAACTAGGACACCGGCCAACTACTATGATTCGAAAATGTAAGTATTTTTCCTAGTGTAAATGTGACTTTATCTGTCAAATAATCCATGGGTAAAGATATTTTAGCCGAAATTAAATGTAGATATTACAATGGGGAAATTAAAGTGTCCTAGTTCATTTTGAAACCAATAGTACATTTCACTAGCGTACACAGAATTCTTGTGACAAAGAATGTAATATGATAACATGTCGAACATTTCTAGATTACTATAGGGCTCCACAATTAGTTTATTCTAGCAATGCACAGATTCTTGATAGACTCAACTAAACAACTTATTGTTGACAATTGAATGTCTTTTGTTTTGCTTAAAGCTTTAAAATAAAAACATTTATCACTTACTAAAATATTTTGTGTTTTCACTACTTCACAATATGAGATGTTATCAATTGTTTCAGAGTAGATATTCAGTTGTTTTTGACTTGTTCCCAGCTTTAAAATAAAAGCTTAGTTTTTTTTGTTGCCACTTCTTAGTTTTAAAAGATAACTATATCAAACCTGGTATTGTTAGAAGGGAAATTAAGAGCACTTTCTATTAACATCAACTTGCATTTAAAAAAATAATTTGAGGTTATATCGCCAATATTAAAAGGTATAATTGAGAATCTGATAGTTTATTAGTAATCTACATAAAAGAATACCTCAAAGATGTCAAAGAATTATTGACTCATTCTTTCAAATAAAAAAGTTATAAGGAAACGAAGAAAATGAAGAAATTCGATTTTTCCTCTGTGGCGCTTAAACGAATACGTTTTTTTAGAACTTTTGAGATGGATCTTTGTTGACCTTAATGTACTGAACAATTCCTCTCATTTAACCGAATCTCTATCTTGTACCGTTTGCGAGATCCCCATGCTTAACGCGATGTTTTGGACATACACTGTATAAAAGATCATCTCAACTCTACAAGCCAACATACTAAATTTCATTACGATCGATTGATTCAATGAGATACAGTTAAGAAATTAAGAAAGAATTGTGTTAACCTTGACAGCTTATAACTCAAAAACGAGACACTTTTTACGTAACTTTTTTTGATGAATCGCTGGCATTTATTTCCCAGAATCAGTGGTTAAGCGTTATCGGTGTTATATCTGGACACCCTGTATGTATTTCGGTATTATTTTGTTAGTTTCCGTTCATAGCGATAAAGTATATTGCGACTTTATTAAATTATGTCTTTTAAAATACCATGAAAGTGCGAGGTGTAACCAATGCTAGTTTTTTTATTTTACGGAGTATTTCTTGTTCAAGATTTCCAATTTTGATTGGATCGTGAGGAAAGAGGAGACGTCTACGAACATTTTAGCACAGGACTTTTCTTCTCAGTTTTAGTTGGGGAATCGTTTCTACGTGAAGCTATTCCGTCAATTATCGAACACCCTGTATAGATAAAACAAAAAAGTGCAACTTATGTGGTAAATTCTACTAGACAGTTTGTAATTTATAAAAAACAGTGTTGCATTAGCAAAAAATGTCATATTTATTTAAAAATCTGTCAGTTTGGATAATTTACATTATTTTTATGCGAGAAAATGAATTCTTTACTGTGCGGTATTATAATTTTATACTCTCGGGACAAAAATGTATGTTATTTTATAAACCATACGAAGAAGATTTTCTTGGAAAAATTACCATAAAATGTAGATAACTGAATGACAATAACAAGATTTTGACTGAAAATACTGGAGATCATAGACGAATTTATTCGTGCATTGTAAAATACAAAATATTTCATTAGTTTTGGATGAGTTAATCTCTATTATTGGGCGTATTCTTTGGTTGTAATCTAAGTGAACCGATCTTATCTAACTAATCCGAGCCATTATGATTGTAATGGCCGTAGTTAACTAAATTAATAGATTAAGATGAGTCGTATTTGATATAGATGGCGTACTCAAAACAACTAGTCTACGATTTCCTGTATTTGTAAAAGAAATGTTGCCGTCGGTTGATTTATTTTTGTACTGTAAGATGTGTTGTTCTCGATTGTATCTAGAAAAAGTTTTTATTTATACATTGCGCGCGTAAAGTCTGGAAGCACCATAAAATCCCTATAACACCTTGGCCCGTTTCGATAAAAGTGATAGGTTTTCCAATTCTGCTAATTCATTGGTTATACTAATGTTGTCACGCTTACAGTTTCTGTATGTTTTTAATTTTGAATAGGACACCCTCTATACAGGGTGTTCAAAGACTAGTGTCGAAAACTTTAAAGGCGTGTAGTATTCATGGAAGGAGGTAAAAAAGTTTACATAAATATGTGTCCGGAAATTCACCATTCTGGAGATGCAGGATGTCAAAGTTTCATTTAAAACTATTTGTTTTTTTCAATATTTTAATAACAAGGTGAGATATTGGAACGAAATTTTCTACATGTCTCTTACTCTTCGGTTCTACTATTTTACGACGCACTTTAGGAAAAAAAGTTATATGGCAAAGTAAGCTTGATTTCTGTCGACGAATATGATTCGAATAATTACGTGCTGTTTTTGAAACAATGCATGACCTACCTTACTGTAGGTCGTTGAATTTGAGAGATTTTGAAAAATCTAATTTTACTAGAAAATGATGCATTCTACGGGAGAAATGCAAGACAACTCAAATCGATTGTTAATTCCGAAAATAGAAAGTGGCGTGACAGTTCTCTTTCCGATGAAGATATCAAACGCAAAACTACCTAAAATAGTAGACACCTAGGAGTAATAAGCATGTAAAAGACTTCATAATCCCACTTAAGTTAGTAAGTAACCACATAATAAATAAATAAAATAAAGTTTCACCTTAATTTAATTTGACTGTACACATATTGTATAAATTCTTTTAATTTAGTCCTAATTGAAATATAAAATTTTGATAAAGCAGAATATGGTGGTCCGTCGGCAGAAGTAAGAAAAGCCGTCTAGATAATGAAAAACCTAATCGTGGAGTATATACGAATGGGACCTTTTACCTATCATTTCCTAAAGTATTGTCACGTAAGAAATGGAAATTGACAACACTCTCCATTGGTTGAGACAAGAAATGCGGAGGGAAAACGGAAGAAAATGCAACTTTGTAAATTTCGCAAGCAAACCGTTACATCTCGGTAACGAAAGAAAACAGCGCAAAAGCGTTTTCACCCTTAAATAACACCACCATTTAGCTTTAAATTGGTATAAATACTTCCCATGCAGTATTTTTGGTTAAATAATAATCTACGCTCGCTTCCGCTATGTTCCGATTTTTGCAAATAAATCTTAAGTTTAACTTGTTGTGGCTGGCTTTTGATAATAAAAATCTAATATTAGTTTGCATAAAAAACTGCCCAAGTTAATAGTGAATAAGTTGCCTTATTAATATTGGGTCTATTATTTATAATAGATTTGCCAGAACGGTTTTTGTAAGGAGACGCGCTATAAAGGGCCGTCTTTAACCTATTGGAGACCCTGAGCACTTTAGGATAATGGGGCCCCTGTGACTATGACAGAGGACTATTTTATTAACACCAGGCAAAAGGAGTAGGTAAGCAAAATTCTAGATTTATTCAACTGTTATTTTTATTTCTTTACAGTCACATTAAATGAACAGGTAATTATAATATAATCCGGAAAAGTAACTCTTCTAGCATTCACTTTTTTCGCAGGTTAGTGCTTAAAAATCTATGTTGATTAAAGAGGTACCCTTCTACATTTTAGATAAGCAAAATCGTCAATCACTTCTTCAAAGTCTATATCTTTGAGCGCATCACATTCTATGGGCATCAGCGACAAACTGGTCAATCTTTCTTGAAGCATTGTACTTCTTAACTCATTTTTTATTCTTTTCAGTTTGGAAAAGGAGCGTTCCCCACTGCAGTTAGTTACCATCATGCTTAAAAAGATTCTCAATGCAATTTCTACATTTGGAAACGTGCCTTCAATTTTGTTTTCTTTCAAACGATGATGTATTCCTGAAAGACTATTAGTTTCTTCATTTTCACTAGACTGGACAATTTTCAAGTATTATGTTAAATGCAGACATTCCATTTCTTCTAACTCTTTCTCGCTAACGTCTTCAGAATAGATTTCAACAAATTCTTTGCAACTTTGTTTCAACTCCTCGGAATTCAGAGTTTTCAAGCTAGAAAAAACCAAACCGATGGTTTATATCCTTGTACGAACTCAATCGCTGTTTTAAATGCACGCTCAGGATATCAATTATGGGAAGAGAGGTTTCTACTTTAAATTCCTCTCTTCCATTCAGTTGGACTGACGACGCAGAGTCATCAAAAACTGCCTGGCGTGAGTTTTTACCTCTTATTCTTTGAGATAGGTCCTTGTAGTCAGATTCCGGATTTTTCTTTTTGGCGGACGATTCGAAGTAATCAAATTTATCTCTGAGGTTAATAATAAAATCATCAAGTGAAGTAAACATATTAGTTGCAACGTCCATTGTTATTGTTTCTTTCTGAAGATAATTACTTGTTTTGTCTATTCTTTCCAATATGGTGCTCCAAATTTTGGTCAGTATAATAAATTCTAGGTTTCCCGTTTTTCTGGACACACTAAGGGCTTCGTGCCTAGTTTCTCGTGGCTGCTCTGTATCCTCTGCGATAGACATCAAAGCTTTTATAATTTGTTTATGGCCTTCATGCAAGGCGCTTACTGCATCAGCTCGCGCAGACCATCTGGTTTGTGAAAAACTTTTAAGAAATGTTTTCTGGGTTGGAAAACTGTTGTTGTTCAACTGAAACGATTAAATAATGCTATATTTAAATACCTAGTTACTGATTTACCATCTGCTTCTTTGTAGGTTCTGGATGCCTCGGAAAAGTCACAATCTTTATTTTGAAAATATGCAGGCCCCTTACGAATCCAAATTTCGCAGTTTGTTTCTGTAAAATCTTCATGAAAATAATCGGCGGGATCGTGTGAAATGTTTTCTGGGCTGGAAAACTGTTGTTATTCAACTGAAGTCACCGAAGTTGTTGCATTTTCGCCATAGCGACGATCGCTTTCTGCACAATCTGATTCAATCTCTTTTCCTACATTGATAGAAGTTAGCGTAGAACAAGAAGATTCTGAAGTTCCCGCAATTTGTTGTCGACACGACTTATCATGTGGAAGGTTTATTGTTTGATTGCTACTTACAGAAGCTTCTGGTGTAAAATATGATTTTGGTAACTTTTCAATTACTTCTTTCTGATGTGCAGCTTTTTTCCTTTTTTCTGAGCCACTAGCATATGACCGTTTCGACATTTTGTATTTTAATTCAGTATTTATTATTTTCTTCTTCAGTCCCGAACGAAAAGAAAGAGCGGTTAAGTGCGCGCGAAAGGGGAATCCCGGCCGACCGAATGTCATGTTCGCAGGGGAAGTCCCGATCATCGAATCGGCTTACTTGGGTGGGTCGCGTTTCGTTTTACGTCGCTATTAGCTACATAAAACTTAAAAATAATTTAGGGAAATCATCTTGTAGGTAGGCAGCCAGACAAAGTTGCCAGTGTTTGTTAGGCCCCTTGTTTATTAGAATACCAAAAAAGCTGATAAGTAAGTATTATAGTCAGTAATAACCGTTTGATTTTCGGAAAATAAATATATTTATCGGTTATCGGTTGGTGATCAAGCAGGAACTTGCCCAGAGTGGCCAATGGAAAAGTGGGGCCTGGCGTTATGGGAAAATTAACTTAATAACTGTTTCGCAGTACCAACTACTTATTAATTGATGTTGATTAACACATTATTTCCCTGCAACACTGTAACGTTTGGTGACAATACTGAGAACGGCGGAAGGTATTTTTTGCGTGTTTGTAAATGATTTCGCGTTTAGTATGAAAATTATGTGAAAGAAATTTACAGATGCCAAATTGAAAAAAGCTTTAGCAAAATATTCAACGGAGTTAAAAACCTTGGAGGCATTTATGCTGTGACCTTTGGGATAAAGTTTAGCTTTAATTATTAAGTCTTCAGCAACAATAATTATTTTAGGTAGAGCTATGTTCGTTGTGTTGTATACGCCTTTAACACAAGTCCTGGTGGTTGCAAAAATTTCTGTACTACAATGCAGTACTAAGAAGCATAGAGGTGCAAGTTCATTAATATCAAATTAGAAAAATGGTTAAATGGTTAAATAATTTCAACAATCACATGTACAAATGTGACTTGTGCGAAGAAAAATCTCAATTTGAATGTTTTATTTCATCAATATAAATTTGAGTTTCTAAATGCAAATGAACTTAATGCTGATCATAACTCGTTGTAGGAAAAAAATGAGCTTGAATCTTTCTGCTTCTAAGGTAAACTATTAAGACTTCATAAAAAACATTTAGATTACACTGGTTTGCCGCCATTGTTATACAGAAAATCTGAAAGCATTAGGTTATAGATGATATAAAATGAAGACAATATAGAAATTGTCAACAGTAATACACCGATACAGGAGACGTGTTATCGAAATACCGCAGGTGAGTAGAAATCTTTTTTAGAAATCGCATTTGAATGAAAATCAAGGTATTGACGATAGTATGCCGACTGACTGCAGAGGTGTTTATTGGAGAATTTATCGAGAAATAAAAAAACTGGAAATTAATGAAATATAAATAAAATAAGAAAAACTTAAAAAATTTGCAAAAAAGTGGTTACAGGGATCTTACCACTAGCTAACTGTTGGTCTTATTGGTAAGACCACCGTTACCAAGGTGATTGCTGAGTAATTCTGTATTTCTGTTGGTTGGTAGTAATCAAGGTAAATTGTCACTGAAAGACTGCATATAAAAATCAAATTCTTAGGAACATCTTAAGTACAAAGAAAAATATAATAACTAGTTTGCTCTCCATCATCTATAATTAAGAAAAATAATAAAATTTAAATTTTCTTAGACATTTATTAGTGAATGTTTGTAACATTTGCATACTTCATTTATTTAATGTCCATGTTTCTGCACCGTACAGTAATACGCTTTTAACGTTGGTTTGGAGTAAACGTAATTTTGTCTCAACTGTAATATTTTTTGATCTCCATATCTTGCTCAGCATACTAAACGACTTTCGAGCTTGCTCCGTTTTGCTTCTTAAGTCCCGTTTTATCCACTACACTTCCTGAGTAACAGAAGTCTTCAACCTCATCAATATTTTTATGCTCTATGCTTATATCTTCGATCCTCTTCTCCGTCTTTTAGGATCTTTGCTTTCTTTTCATTTATTTAAAGACCAACTTGCTCTGCTACTTCTTTGAGTCTCATTGTTTTTCTTAGCATCTGGGTTTTCTTTCTAGTTATTAGGCATATGTCGTCTGCAAACTCAAAGCCTTCAAGTTTGTTAAATGTACCCCAATTTATTCCGGATATATTATTTCTTGTATTTTCCATCACCCAGTCAATGATGATTAGGAATAGAGTTGGTGATAAGACGCTTCCTTGTTTAACTTCTGGGTTAATCATATTTTTTTCGGACAGTTTCCCTACATGTTCTACGTTTGCTGAAAAGTTTCCGTACATAACTTTTATCATTTTTCTTATTTTTTCTTGGTAGTCCATATGTGTTTAGAATTCCCCACATGTTCTCTCTCATTACTGAGTCAAATACCTTCTTGAAATCTATAAAGTTGATGCAGATGCTTTCTCCCATTTTTTTGGTTTGTTCGAGTATTATCCTCAATGTGCATATTTGATCTACGCATCAGCGCCTTGCTTGGAAGCCTGCCTGGTTTTTTCTTCGTCTTTGGTCTATTGCAGTTTTCATTTTGTTTAATATTATTTTACACAATACTTTACTAGCCATGCATAGAAAGGTTATTGGTCTCGAGTTTTTGCATCGTGTGTGGTCTCCCTTTTTTTTTGGATTTTTTATAATTATTTCTTGCGACCAATCCTCTGGTATCGTTTCCGTATTCCAGATTTTGTTCATGAGGATGTGTAGGATTTCTATAGATCTTTCCTTGTCTGCTTTAATAAGTTCTGTGGAGATATCATCCACGTTTGCGCTTTTACCATTCTTCATACTGTCAATTGCTTCCTGGATTTCCTTCATTGTAATTTCGTCTTGTTTCTTTCTTCTTGTACAATTCAGCCAAGTATTCTGTTTATCTTTTCATGATGTCGTCTTCGCTTTTAAGTATTTCACCGTTTGCTCCTTGTATTCTATTAATTCTTTTCCTCGTAGTTTTTTCTGTTATTTTGTATAGGTATTTTATATCTCTTATTTGGGCTGGTTTCTCTGCTTTTTTTAACAGATTTTCAAGGTAGTTTCTCTTGTCTTTTCTTGCCCTCTTCTTGTGTTCTCTATATATTTGGTTTTTTCTTGTTTCGTCTTCTGTATTCAACCACTTCCTTTTTATTCTTCTTCTCTCTTTGATTGTATTCAATGTAGCATTTGTTATCCATGGTTTTTGTTTTTCGACTTTGTGTCCAATGCTTTTTTCTTTTCTGCATCTCTGAAATGTTGCTAAATGTTCTCCACCGAATGGTTTCTAAGTGGGTTAATTTCTCCGATATTCTTTTGCATGTTCTTGTTGCACTTCCTCAGTATTTCTTCATTTTCTTTGAATTTAGCAACATTAGATTTTGTGCATACCGGTAGGATGTTGTTGCTCTTCGAGCTTATTTTTATTTTGCCTCTTAAGAAGTTGATGGTCTGTTCCTGTCCCTCATCACCTTTGTATCTCATAGGGAGTTCTTCCACGTTCTTTCAATCCTTATAATATGGTCAATTTGGTTTCTATAGATACCTCCAGGTGATATTCAAGTTGCTTTGTGATTGTCGTTGTGTTTGAATAAGAAACCCACAATAACTAAATTATTTGTCAAGCAGAAGTCTACTAGTCTACGACCATTTTCGTTGATTTTTTCCATTCCGTGTTTCCTCATGATGTTTTTTAATTTTATGTCCCTTGGTTGTTTCTCTCTATTTGCTTGGAGTTCTCCATTAAAGGTATCTTTAGTTAGTTTGATCGTCTTTATCATTTGTAGGACTATAAACGTTTATAATAGTTATATTTTTGTATTTCCCTTTAAACTGCGCCTTTATTATTCTTTCTGTTTTGCCTTCCCATTCCAGTAAGATTTTTAAAATTGATTTATCTATCTATTTATTCGATTTGTTGCCCTTGTTCTTTGCCCGTTTCACCACCTCTTTTTTCGTTTTTGTTCTTTGTATAGGTTTTATAGTGGTGTATTCTGGTAGTTTTTTGTAATTTCTTTTAAGATGAGCTTGTCTTTGTTCCATTTCCATATTTGCTCTTGTACTTCTGATCAGAAAGTACCCGGAATTCCCCATTTAAACAAACCGCACTTGAGATATTGTTAAAATCTTTTTTTTTCTAGGTTGGTACATCTGTCATCTGGCGCTCAAATATCTGTTTGAGCGTTATCTGTAGGAAGTCTGTGCGTCATAGCTTTGTAAACAAGTCAGTGTTTGTTGTGTTCTGCGAATTTCGCAATGACGAATTTAGTTAACCAAAGAGTTTACCTGAAATTTTGTGTTTCTAACAAAATATCACGTGCGGAAGCGTTGAAAATGTTAACTGTAGCCTACAGGGACTCGACAATGTCGAAATCACAAGCGTACGAGTGGTACAAAGAGTTTAAAGCGGGCCGTACTCTCGTTGATAATTTATCTCGTTCCGGTCATCCATCCTCCAGTATCACTAACGAAAACATCGAAAAAGTTAAGGAAATTGTCCTCGCAGATCGTCGTGTGAGCATCAGAGAGATAGCAGTCGATCTTGGTGTCTTGTTCGGATCGGTGCAGAGCGTCATGCATGATGTTTTGGGCATGAGACGAGTTGAAGCACAGCTTGTTGCAGAAACAGCATCGCATTGATATCGCTACAGAAATGCTTTCTTTGGGCCAAAATGTTATCGACGGCATCATTACCGGTGACGAGACATGGGTCTATGAATATGACATCGAAACTAACTAACAATCATCTGAATGGCGCTTCTCAGATGAGCCAAAACCCAAAAAACCACGACAGAGTCGACCGTTTTCTTTGATTGTCGTGGTGCGATCCGCTCCGAATTTCTTCCACCAGGCCAGACGGTAAATAAGAAGTATTACGTGAGCGTATTAAAGCGTTTGAGGGAAGAGGCCAGAATTGTGGAGAAACAACTCGTGTTTTTTTCACCGCGACAACGCACCGGCTCACACATCTCATCTTTTACGCGATTATTTAACCAAAAACAACGTTCATACCGTTCCGCAAGCTCCATATTCGCCCGACATGGCTTCTTGTGACTTTTTCCTATTCCCACGACTCAAGTTACCACTTCGCGGAAAGCGTTTTGAGACGATTGAGGCGATAAAGGAGAATTCGCAGAAAGAGCTGAAGGCGATTCCCAAATCGGCCTATGAAAAGTGTTTTGAAGATTGGAGGAAGCGTTGGAATATGTGTATTGCTTGCAATGGAGATTACTTTGAAGAGAATAAAATGAATATCGATTAATAATTGAACCGTTTTCGTTTTATTGAAAAATTCCGGGTACCTTTAGATCAGAAGGTATAGTAATCTTTTGGTATCCGGTTTTAACTCGGTTGCCCTTGCTTATTTCTTCTTTTGCTCTGTTTCGGATTTCCCGTTGTATACACATCTCTTCTTTTGTTAGATCGTTGTTTATATATACTAGTTCATGTTTAATCAGCTTCAGTTTCTTTTTGTTTTGCATTATCTCATTTTTACCTTCCTTGCTTTCTGTTTTTACCAAATTTCTCAATTTATATGGCTCTTCTGTTTTTACTTCTTTGTATAATTATTGATGGCCCATTTGGAGGCTTACAATGTCGAAATCACAAGCGTACGAGTGGTACAAAGAGTTTAAAGCGGGCCGTACTCTCGTTGATAATTTGCTTCGTTCCGGTCGTCCATCCTCCAGTATCACTAACGAAAACATCGAAAAAGTTAAGGAAATTGTCCTCGCAGATCGTCGTGTGAGCATCAGGGAGACCCGGGGCGGACCGCCCCCTCCGCTCGCCCTTAAGTACGCTACTGTAAGAGATTTATTATTAAAGATATAAGGGCATTTTTGCAAGGCCTTGGATTTATTTGTTTTAGTTTCTTAATAATATATTTAAATAAAACCATTGCTAAAGTTAGTTTCTATCTAGATCAATTTTCGTTTTGTTTCTTAAGAGTGACCTTTTGGTTTATCCAATTATAGGTGACTTTACAGCGTGGACTAGCGTTCGCATTATAAATATTCGATTCATTATCATCGCACCAAAACCAAAGCCAAAAGCTGCCATCTGCTTTTAGATCAGCACTGAGCATAAAAACCAATCCATAAAGTGAAACAGAAAGTTTTCTTGCAAACCTTCTTTTCTGTAGTATGGTCTTTTAAAAGATATTTCCAGATAGGCTCAATTTTTTGGAGTCAATACTTACCACCCTTGGTTACGTGCCTGGGCGCTATTTTCCGGTTACAAACTACGAGGGTGGTCTGAAAAGTTTCCGACCTAACAAAGATATAAGACATTTTTCTGAAAATTTTTTTTTATTTGTCAACATAGTCTCCTCGTAACTCTACACACTTCTCCCAGCGATGCTCCCATCTCTGTAACCCGTCCAAATAGTACTCGGCATTTTTCTCTGCAAAATAATTGTTCACGAAGATGATTGCCTCTTCATTTGACGAAAATCTTTGTCCTCCGAGCGAAATTTTTAGATGAGGGAACAAAAAGAAATCGCTTGGGGCTAGATCTGGTGAGTAAGGCGGATGGTCAAGCAGTTCAAACCGTAATTCGTGGATTTTCACCATGGCAACCGCTGAGGTGTGAGATGGTGCGTTGTCTTGGTGAAACAGGATTTTCTTTTTCTGCAAATGTGGCCGTTTTTTCGCAAGTTCTGCCTTCAGCTTGTCAAGTAATGATGCATAGTATGCTCCTGTAATGGTTTTTCCTTTTTGAAGATAATCGATTAAAATAACTCCATGACTATCCCAAAAAACAGTCGCCATCACTTTCCCAGCCGAAAAAAACAGTTTTGGCTTTTTTTGGAGCCGGTTCCCCCTTTGCAGTCCACTGTTTGGACTGTATTTTTGTTTCGGGCGTATAATGGTGTATCCAAGTTTCATCTACAGTAATTAATCGGCGCCAAAACTCGGATTTATTTCGCCTAAACTGCGCCAAAAGAGCGTTGGAAATATTCATTCGAACACGTTTTTGGTCTAACGTGAGCAAACGCAGCACCCAACGCGCGGACAGCTTTCTCATGCCTAAATGTTGATTTAATATGTGACAAACACGTTCTTTTGACATGTTCATAACCTCTGCTATCTCTCTCACTTTAATTCGGCGGTCGTCTAGCACCATTTGGTGAACTTTGGCGATGTTTTCGACGGTAGTTGCAGTTTTTGGACGTCCCGAACGTTCATCGTTTCCCAAGCTCTTACGGCCACGTTTAAATTCAGCAGCCCAAAATTCCACTGTGGTAAATGATGGTGCAGGGTCCCCATACACAGAATCCAACTCATCTTTTATTTGCGAAGGCGTATCGCCTTTCAGAAACAAATATTTAATGACAGCTCGATACTCGATTTTGTCCATTTTCACAAAAAAACTCACATCAACTCACTCAAACGGCTGTTACATAAAAACTGCGCGTCTAAAATGCCTGAAACTTTGGTGAGTAACTTGTCAACAGATGAACAACGAAATTCAGTAGCTTTTATTTACGAGTGCTGCCATCTTCACGTTGAGGTCGGAAACTTTTCAGACCATCCTCGTACTTGGATACGCCTAGTAGGCTTGTTGACAGTTCAATGTTCAACTCGGACGATTCGACGAGTACATTTTATGAATAAACTGTTTACTCATCTGACTGAATGAAATACAATGAATGCAACGAATCTCTAAAAATCATGTATTACTTCTTGAAACACGGCTATTGAAATGAAATTAATCAATTTTAAATTTTTTGAATTTGCCGATGAAAATGGCAATTAAAAGTAAAGAAGAAAGCACAAATCAAATTTACGCAAAACTGTAAAAATTCAAACTATTTATGATAGGTTGGGAAATGTGCCAGTTGAGAAAAATGAAAATAAACTCTAAAATATAAACTACTAATAATAACATAATAATTTTCTAAAATTATAAAATTTTGAAAAGCCGTTGACCTTTAAAAACACGTACTACGCGCGTATAGTTTACACAACCAAAAATAACTTGCTAATTGTTATTTAATTTCTTTCATACAAAACACTTCAATTTAGTTAATTAGGGAATACTTTAGTTACATATAGTACTAATCCTGTTTTTAAGTTTCTGTAAGCAGCTAATAATCTTCTCTTTTTTCTTCTGCTTTTTACTTAATAAAGCAGCAGTGATCGACACCCCTATACGGAACAAATCAAGACGCTTTAAACTGAAAATTACTTCCCATTCACATTTTACTTTCCTTAACTTTCCTTCTGTTGCATACCGAAATTAAGCTATTAGACTTTGTGGCGCTTCTAAAGTACGGAATGGCGTAAACATTGCGGCGGCAGCGATCAATAAGTTCTCTGTTTTTCCTTTTATATAGTACGTACTATACAACCACAACTTTAAAGGCTTTTAGTCACGCCTGCACTTTTTTTATTAAATCACCCTAAAACTGCACATTAGAACATTCACTCCCTCCTCTACAACGAGTACATAATTAATTTTAATTTTGGAGCAATTAAAACTTACGTAAACATGCAAAATTTGAATTTCAAATCACTTTTTTCTCTCTTATTAAATTATTGATTACACTGCGGATTCGCTGAATTATTGCAATAATTGTCAAAGACTGAATTTATGTCTCCCCTAGGGAGTTCATAATAAGCTGGAAGCTGTTGGTTATGATAGGGAGAATATTGTTTCAAGAATACTAGATGAAAAGAAATATTGTTTTTACAATGCGTTTATGTAACCATATCGAGCATCTGGTGTTTTATGTACTATATCGCTTTTTTACTGTAAAACGATACAAATATTTGAATGTTATTTTCTTTTTTTTAAGAGGAAATGAACACGAAAGTTGCGTCGATTGCCATTTTTATGTAGTAGCAAGAACGTAGTGTATGAGTTTCTGGATTTTCATTGATAACTTGCAAATAGGGTACGTAAGCATACGATTTCGATTGAGGTCGATACGGGGGATGCAATCCTTACGTATTGTGATACTCTAAAAGATAACCTTCTAAAAGCCATGTCTTTACCGGCTTAGGTGGAATAGTATGTAATTTGCATATCTATCTTTAGTTAGAAATGTATAAAAAAGTTCCAAGTAAATTTTTATTCTTGAATAAGACATACAATCTTAGTTCTTGTGTCAGTATTATGTGATATTATATTATACGCTTTCAACTTGGAAAATCTACAATGTAAACGTGAATATAGTTTAAAATGATATTGTTTAAGATGCTCAAGTCTTTGTAATACCACTTGAGAGACGCGTTGGGGTTCTACTCTCAGGTTTATTTTCCAGATGCTTCTATCTTCGAACACAAACGTTGTACTTTGCCACACGTATACTAGATTAAAACAATCAAAACTCACAAGGCATAAGCAAAGTTCCCATGAAGGTATTGAATGAACAATATACAGGGTGTCCCAACGGTTTGTAACCCAATAATGGCGTTGTTATTTGTAGAAATAATAAAAGAATGTTACTAAAAAGAGTTGCACGAAACGATTGTCTACTTTCTAAAAATATCTTCGACTACACTACGTGTTTATAAATAGAAAACCCTATACGTTTTACTGTTTCCTTATCCCATTATGAGTGTCTAATTTTTCTTGTAAAATGTCGAACTTAACAAGCCGTCTTCATATAATTATTTTATTAGTAAACTTTTAGTTTTGAAACTTTTTTATAGTGGTAAACCTCAATCTTTAAGCTTTATATTAACATTCTAATAAAACTTCTGCAAATAACAAAATATCTTTTATTATTTTCAACCTTTTCCTAGTGTAAATACTTTATTCTCTTTAGAAATTAATTTTATCGTCTTTCTGTAGCATAAAAGCCTCTTGGTTTAATGTCCCTTGACAGTATTGGGAACATTATTTTATTTTAGAATTCTCTTATAAAAACATTTTCTAAATGCTAAACTAGAGATACATTAGGGCTTTGCATAGAATAAAACTACCTCTGAATTTGTATTTTTCAGATTTAATTTTCGCATTCTTATCTTTTAGTTTTATGCTCCTTTAAACCATAAAACTGCCACTTTGTTTGGCCCTGACAAGATTTATTTTTGCTATAATTGCAGAGTGCAACATTCGAATTTCTAGTTAAATCACTCCCTTCTCGTATTATTTTATTTATTGTCATGTCGTCATGTATACCGACCATCCAATAATTTGTTAGACCCACTTTTTCGGGGGCTTGGAAATTAGGCATTCAGCAAAAGAACTCGGGAGAGTTCAGCAAGAGTTATTGACGAAGAAACACGCGTCCTCCGTGTTCTTTATATGTGAAGTTTGGACTTAAACCAATTTCGCGAATTATCGAGAAGTAGTTCAAGTGGTTGACTAATTTCTATTAAGGTGATAATTTGCCTGAGCGAAAACATCTCGAATAATTTCTGTCATCGCTAAACATCCTATCGCTATCCCTGAAATGTACCAGACGTGTCGCTATCGTAACGCATCTCTCCAAAACCTCTCGGACCTACCAAACCATATCGTCTTTCTCGTTATACCTGAACATTTTATCGAATTTCTACGAGATTTGTACTGCCTCGCTCTTTATAGATATTTAAAGACAATTAAAATATCTCTTTAAATTATAAACGTATGTGGAAGTCGTCCATTCCTACGAATTAATGTATTAACTATAAGTTAAACTTTATGTGAACCAGTGCCGTGAATTAAGTGTTTTCTGTGCCAACAAATTGGTTCTCTATTGGATTAGCTCCAGTTATAGGTAAATAATTTTACCCTTTTCAAACTACTTTTTACGAAGAAGCAACGTTGACGAAGATAACTTGTCAATGTACAGACACAATTATTTG
Source organism: Ignelater luminosus (assembly GCA_011009095.1). NCBI lineage: Eukaryota > Metazoa > Arthropoda > Insecta > Coleoptera > Elateridae > Ignelater > Ignelater luminosus. Next base: position 92,815 of record VTPC01002789.1, on the reverse strand, counting down.
CGAATACACTTGCATAATATCGTCTCGTCACCAGCCGCTTTGAATAAAAGTAGCCTACAGTCAAGGTTACTGAAACATCGCTTCACCGTGGTAAAGAACCTTATGAGATCGTTTTGCAGTAGTGAAAAGCTCGACGTATCGTTTCACAGTAGCGAAAAGCTTTATACTATTGTTTGGTTAATAGGAACCTGTTGTTTATCGATTTGTAACGTAACAAACTTGTTCCGAGATATTATCAACATTTATGAATTCAATTCTGTGCGCTGGGTTGTTAATTCGTAAATATTTATAAACTTAATGATGCCAGATTTATTTTGCGTGTACTTGTCCTTTATGTATTTTCTACTTGTTTATCTTGCGTTTATATGTGTTTGTGTACAAGTGTTTCAAAAAGTGCAACCAGGAACGCCCTAACCTGTTTCCTGTATTCGTTCAATAGTATGCTAATAGATGTTATTAATTTATCTTTTGGCTTTTATTGTGTTATAAGCATACTTATAGAGTATTTCAGGAATCAGCTGTTCCGAAACCAGGTGATGTTGACCTTCACATAGTGACATATTATTAACTTAATCCCTCATTGAGAAAGTAAGTATCTAAAGAGAGTGCAGTATGATCTCTATTTCGTTTATTTGTGTATCTCTCGAACCTGCGGTTCGCCCTTGGTAGACATATCGCCTACTCTGCCCTCCTAAGCAAAAAGGACTCATCTCCAAAAACCAAAATTTTTCAGGAGAAGCAAAAATGTAAATTTGTCTCCCGCACTTTCATTTTCAATTAAAAAAACGTGGAATAGCATTTTCTGGTTTAGATTTTACTTGACAAATTTCTAAAATACTAAAACAAGTAGAAAATATGTACCTATATAATAAATAATGGACATAAGTCTTTTTGGTCTTAAGAAAAACTTAACAAAAAGGACTCATGTCCATTATCGTGGAGATGAGTCTTTTTACCTTAGGAGGCTAGCTTTGACCCAGCCCGGTTTTAAGGAAAAAGGACTCATGTCCTCATGTCGCGTATTATGATGATGGTCCCACCTCCCTGGGCTGGTCCTCCTCCTTTTAATTTTTAATTTATAACCCTGGGCTGGGTTTATGATAATAATATACTCATGATCATTTACTAAAATATTTTATTAATTAACCTTAAGTACATACTGATTAATGAAGTATATATAGTTTTAAAATTCCTAAAATAAATTAAAAAATTAAAAAACGAAAACTTTGGTATGACCTTCTTAGTCTTTAATAATAGAGTTGTTAAACTTCACTATCCCTAAATTATTGTTATTATTTAGATACGAAACTTTTGTATGACCTTTAACTTCATCGGCATTAAAAAATGCGACTAATAAATAAATAAAAAATGAATAATTATGTAAACGATTTTTTTTAGTTTTAAAACAGTTTAAGTACTACTAGATTTTATTTTTAAAGTTGCTTAAAAACTAAGCTTTACACATACAATTCATTAGAAATAAAATAATTACACTAAAATTCATATATTAAATGGGATACAGGGGTTTATATAATATATGTATATAAACGAAATTTTGTATGAACATAAACTTTATTATCCCTAAATTTTTGGCATTAAAAAAATGCGAATAATAAACAAAATAAAAAATGAATAAAATTATGTAAACAATTTTTTTACTTTTCAAACAGTTTAAATACTATTATATTTAAAATTAACTACTGATTTTTTACTTAAAAACTAAATTTTTCAACTTAAAATTCATTAAAAATAATAAACTGTTAACAATCACTATGAATATATCACATCATCCTCATCAGCCTCAGCAGCTGCAACTGGCAGATTTTTCCAAAAATCATGTCTAGAAGGCGGCATTAAAGGAAGTAGCTGTTTTATTATACATGTTTTTTTATCGGCAGATATTCCTTTGGCGCAAGTTCGTCTTGGCGCAAAATTTTTGTTGAAACCATTTTTTATTATTTTTCTGTTTAGAAAATCCAACACCTGAACAGGCTCAAATTTGTCATGGCTGGTTTTATAGAATAGCTTCATGCACCCTTTCTCAGCTCTGATATATGAAATGTTGCTTAAATAAGGTAGGGTATGCGCTGCGTTTTTATTTGTTTGCCTTCTACACGATTCCCACATCCTAAAGTCTGAATAGCTTAATTCTCGGACCAACGCTCGTCCATCGTTCGCAGAAGCTACTGCCTTCTTTAAGTCACGAAAATCGTAAACTTTCTGGCACTTTTTAAATGAATTTTCGACCTGGTGATGAAATGAGTCAGCGGACATAAATGTATGTCCGCTTTCAAAGTAAAATAACTCGACTGTTTCCACTGTAGTATCAGATTGGTTAACTACAAATACAAGAAACGTTAATAAGCACCAGTTTTTATTTTGGGCCGAACAGTTGTCCAGCCAAATGCTGAATCGTGGGCAATCTCTATTTTCGTCAAAAAATACTTCAAAAGTACTTGTAATGTCTTCTTGGTTTCTTCCGGATATAGCATTGTGCCACAGCACCGCCAAAGGTTTATTGTTTTTTTCTTGTTTTGTGAGACTGCCAATCGGCACAAAACTTTCATTGTAAGCAACAAGTCGTTGCGTGAAAATGGCTGTTTTGAAACACTCCAATCTTGGCAACATAATCACTTTTTGCAGGTCTGCTGATACTCGGATATGCCGAGCATCAGAATCTGGCAAAATGTTCTTATGCTCTTCATAGAGCTTCCGGGCTGCTTTTGCTCTTGAAAGATGATCGACCCACTTTTGGCACTCGTCACATGAATTGTCAGGGTGTTCCAAATTATGTCCTGGGTTGTGGTTTTGGAAGATATAGCAGCTCTCGCACTCTTCATTTCCAAGCTTTGCCCATGAAATATTCATAGACTTAACTGCGAGGCGAAAGGTTTCATAGGAGCATCGGAAATTTGGATTTAACTCCATGAAATCAGAGCGCATTTTTTTCAACGTAATATCTGTAGGAAGATATCGTCTGTTAGGAGCATGAACTCTTCTATAATGTGAGATAGACGGCTTGTAACGCTCCACATGTTCAATAATGAGTTCTGTGTCCACTATTTTTTTGCTGCTCCTTCCCCTACGGTCCCCTTTTTTGCATAGTTCGGCTCAGTGTTGCCCTATTTCCTAAGCTGAAAAGACTCATCTCCAAAAAGTGGTGGAGATGAGTCTTTTTAGCTAAGCAAAAGGACTTGAGTCCTTTTTTGTTAGGAGACCGAGGTGCTTGTGGAGTTGAGTCTTTTTTTATAGTAAAATAAATAATATTTCTAGATTTTAGCGGGCATTTTTAAATATACGAGTAGATGCAGAATGTTGCCAACTATCGAACAAAAAAAAAAAAAAAAATCCAAAAATTTGGAGATGAGTCCTTTTTGCTTAGGAGGGCAGTACTGACCTAGATACGAAGATCAGCTATAGGGTTTTCCATTCGAGATTCTCGCATTATTACCGTCTACCTCCCGCTCTAAGCCTTCCTTGCCCACAACCCGTCTTCGACTGTATAAAGGCTAGCAATACAGGTGGCGTACAGATTTTATATATGGGACACTAATTCCAGTTTTGTCCGTAACACCCTGTACACTTTAATATTTTTCCATTCTTATCATACCTTGCTTACTTATTCTAAACACGTCCTCTGTCAATTTCTTTTAAGGGTCTTTTCAGAAGATTTTGTATTACCACTGTCTTGGGATCTTTTTTAAATATGTTTGGTGCCATTGCATGAGTATCGGACTGTCTGTTACTGACTATAAAGATTCTTCTACCGTTGTATTCCTGTTTAATAATAGTTGATGCGCACAAGTTAATATTTATTACATGCAGGGTGTCTGAAAACTTTCAATGGGCTGTATTTTTTTAAGAAAAAAAGTATCGTAAAATTCTCAAAACCGTTTCAGTTGTATGGATGCGGAGGGGGAACCAAAATGACCTTAAAAATATGTCGCCACCCTCAACGCCCTCGCTCCCCAGCCACCTCAACTTCAAAATCTTAAATAGCAACCTCCCGCATGTGACATATCGTTGGAAAGCTCTTGAAAAATGCTTTTCATCGATACCATACAAAGATAATTTTGGGTAAGTAATTGTCAACTGTTTCAATAATAAGGGATCGTTTTGGGATTTATTACTACTTTTACATGTAAAATAAAACATTTTATTTAATAAATTGTTCAAAATGTCCACCGTTCTTTTCTAAACAGTAGTATAACCGATCTCAAAACTCCGTTCTCAAATTTTCGAACATACACAGAACCTCAAGTGATTCCGGTGGGGTTTTATAAACCACTGACTTTAAATGCCTCCAGAGGTGTCAAATCTGGAAATCTTGCTGGTCATTCTATGGGACTCAATCCCATAGATAAAAAATATTTCAACCCTCTCTGGCAACGTGTATACCATTATAACACTTGACTTTACAGATTTCGTATGATGACTTTAGAAGAATATTAGACAATGAAATGTAATGAAAACACCAAGTGCTATTTATTTGGATATGGAAGCTATTTATCAGGTGAATTCAAAATTTGCAGTTTATTGTTATAATTGCCTGATTAAAATACAATTTATTTTCAATGAACAGAGAAAGAAAGAAAGAAAGAAAGAAAGGGAAAAACTTTCTCATTTACTATATGCTTTGTTGACTAATACTATTTAATGAAAAATAGCATTTCAGAAAACAAAACAATTTAAATTCAGAAAATGTCACATAAAAATGTATATTAAAAACTATTGTTTTGTTTTCTAAAATGCCATTTTACACCATTCCTAATGCCTACGGTAAACTTAAGCAACCACCGATCCTAATTAAATAGCTCACAATGATCCCTATACCATATTATTGAATTAGTTAATAATTACTTACTCAAAAGTACTATTTTGTGGTATCAATGAAAAGCGTTTTTCTAGAGCTTTCCAACGATGTGTCACATGCGGGAGGTTGCTATTTAAGATTTTGAAGTTGGGATGGCCGGGGAGCGGTGGTTGAAGGTGGCGTTCCCTCTCCATGCTACCGACACAGTTTTGAGCATTTTTTTTTAAAAAAAAGCTGACTGGAATTTTTTAAATAGACTGTTCGTGTACTACATGGGGAAAATACTTTTGGCATGTGACACTGTTAGATAGAGAAAATTGATAAATTGTTCAACTCTTGAAGAGTGGCTACTACCTGTCGTTACTATAATTCATAATAAGATCATTATAAGTACTATAGAAAAACAGATACCTATATTGACACTAGAAACTCATCCGACTAGAATTTTTTTCCAGAAAACTTTTCTCAATGATGTCAATGTTTCGTATCCTGATCAGTGATGATTTTTCAGATTTATACCAAGATATGACCTAACCGCATTTTAATTTTTCTTTGTTCTTTGGAAAATGCAAACAGAACATCATTAACATATTATTTTAAGTTATAACTTTCATGTATGCCAAAAGAACTTGAATCCTCCAAGTTAATAGTTTGTTTTTAATCAAAAGAGTTTTTTTTAATCTACAAAATTAGTTTTAATTGTGCTTGTTGATAGTGCTGCATAATGGTGCAGTTTTACAATGTATGCAGTTTGAATTAATGGGATTATTAAGGGAACCATAAATAAATGTACTAATTATGCTATCACTTGTCACGTTTCACGGTATTTTTTGAAGGCTACATTTTAATTACAAATCATTTTATTTTATTGTTCAACGTTACAAAACATAATACAACGCTCTTTATTTTAGTGCACAATAGGTACACATTTGCAAAACAGAAAATGGAAACTTTTATTTCCTTTTATTAAGTAAAAACACACTTTTATTTCGAATATATCAAGATTCTAGGTATACAGGCGCTTTTGTTGGTGTTTTGATTTACCAACAGCGAATTTAAATATTTTGTATAAGGACGAGTGAATTGATGCAAATTTTTGTAAAAATAAAAATAACTATATGTACTTGCCCCGCTGAGCAGGTAGCGTAATCACGTGCATTTCTCGTAATAGTTATTCCCAAAAAAAAAGGGAAAATGCTTTCAAGTTGGCAAGTTGTCTATAAGACAAATGATGTGAACCTCCAAGTAGAAGAATTGTTCATGAAGGAACATAATATAATAGTGTACGAGAAAAAATAGAGCAATTTCAACTTGATTACCAAACGGCTAATAAGAAAGAACAATTTTTTGTTCAGTTGTATCTAATAATACACCAAAAAAAATGAATTGGTACTTTTTTATTTTTTTTTATTACAGCTCGTTGCTTTCCAAAAAGTGGGAAAGCTAAAAAGCAAGCCAAAGTAAATGAATTGAATTTAGCGTTCATGAACTCTAAAAAATTTAAACTTTTGCGGACGTGGCTTTCAAGAACCATCATCAGGTTCATTATTTCTGATTGGCATTAAATAAGATAATGTCGTTATTCGACTAAACTGTTTATAGGTAAATTCGATCGAAAATACTAAATCTTGCATATTAGATATCTAGACTGATTCTTTAGCAGAAATAGTGGACCATGTTTAGTCATACTCCATTTTTCTTGCGATATAGCTGCCCAAATGCCGTAAGGAGAATTCACTTTACAAGATATTTCTTGAAATGCCCATTAAGCTTAGAAAATATTTTGTCCGTAGTGTAATGTAATGCAAATCTAAATTAAAAGAGTAGCAGAATGTTGATGTTTGTCTTCTTCATTGGACACTAAATGGAGTGCGAATGTTGCGTCAAAGACGGCAAAAATGCTAGGGCTCTCTTAACTAACCTGAATGGGTTAAACTTTGGAGCGCTTAGCCATTTATAGCTGCTCAACTTTCTAACTCAGATAACCTAACCATATAGATTCTTTAGAATAGCGTGAATTTACTGGTGTCCTTCGACTGATAAGAGTTAATTTTTCCAACTTTATTTTTCATTACAACAAGATCGCCATCAACTACCATTACAAAAATCGAACATACTGTGTTAGTCTGCAAGTTTCGATTTGATTCGACTTTTTTTAGCCAAATAATCACGTTTGTGAGTTTAATTCAAATCGATTCAGTTTTGTTAAATCGAACGAAGGCTTTCTCTACCTCATATCAAATTCCCCCATTAGAGGGGAGAATTCTTTTCTCGCTTGGCTCAACTCGTCCAGGCTGCCAAAAGGTTTGCTCCCTAGTTTTGTTGATATTGCGAATAGAATAAATTGACTACATGTTTTCAAATGAAGATCAGAAGCTCATCGCTTGTTTGAAAATCCAAGCTAAACCAAGTGTGACTTAATACTCGGAAAAGTAGACATGGTCGAGTCATGATGAGTTCGTGAAGAAGAAGTTCCGAGTAGGGTTTCTCGGTCTCGGCTATTTTTTGTTTCTCGGGACTAATTCTTTTATCCTCGTAATTACTTCTCGAGGGCCTGTAAAGATCTTTGGGGAGGGGGGACTGATACAAAGGTAACGAAAGGCCGTTCTTGTATCTAGTAACAAGAAACAAGCTTAAAGAGGTATAGACAAGTTAAGACAATGTAAGAAAAAGTTTCTCAGATTACGTATTTTTACTTAACTGCGATTCAACTAATAATTTTGAGTTTTGGCTAACTAAATCACAGTTTAAAAATATGATCTCTTATTTGATACTATCACATCATTTTATATACGATTACTTCTATGAATCAGATAAAAGTGCCCAGTTACGGACTAAGAGACTTATAACACCCTAGATATATACTAGTTGTAAGATCGCACTACTTTTGCAATAAACTTAAAAAACTGATGTTATATTTTCGTTCTTGTGTTTCTTCTTCTTTGGTTTATGTACGAATGGTCTAACTTTCCGGATATTGGGTATGCTACCTCTTTTAGCACCCTGACTTACTTTCATCAAGATAGAGCAAGATAGTTGTGGCTTCAAAGACCAATAGCTTTGTGAGAAAAAGTTAGACTACCTTCAAAGGTACTATACCCCATGTAAGAACTTTAGAGAGACCCAATGACACCATTCGGGTACTGATAGTAAAGTGATACGGAAGCTATCGATGCACAAAGATGGGCAGTTGGGGTTACTGGGAGTGGTTACTATGCAGGAACCACAGTGGAAAAAACATGACATCTCTTAGCGAAAGTCAAAACATAAATCACAAGCAAAAAAGTGTCTACACCACTCAATCACTTATCATTGTTTGGAGCGCATCGGCATCATAATGTATTTCTATTCGCTGACTGAACATTACAATTCTGCCCAAAATGGGCAATATTATTCAGATCTACTTCACACAAGTCAATGCATATGAAGTCCGTGCACAACACAAATAGAACTTTCTGTCCTCATGCGCCCCAGTGCAAACTCTCCTTCACCAGAAAGGCTAATGTGGAGCGCCATGCAAAAAAGGTGCAGATTTAGAGCTCGCACCAAGATCAAAAAGTAATAAGTCTGTTGTGTGTGGCCACCAAAAAGTCATAAGAGCAAAATTATTTTTTATGATTCACTTTATTGCTAACGGGGGTCAAAGTTTCCCGTTTTCTCGATCAATTTTCCGTTCCAAAAGTCTTTCCAGCCTTAAGCCCAAATTGCTCTATTGGGATTCACTGAAACACAAAAACCCTTACACCACTTAGGTGAGGCCTCTAACCAGAAACTTATGATCCCTACTTTGCGATTCCCTCCCGTTTCAGCGGTAAACGGCGTTTTTATATCGCTTAAATTAAAATTTAGAAGACCTAAGTCTTGAGCTGCCCTTCCCGGGATTCGAGACAACACATTTCTAAGAATTTCCAGAAATTTCTCTTGAATTTAGTTTCTAGAAATCAGAAGCCCTAGTAACGAATTGAATCGACGTCTTTTAATTATGTATCGTGAGGCGGTTTTATGTTTACATACCCTTCCAATGGCTATAAATATAGTCGCCGAGTTGACTAGGCAAAGAGGTTGAGAAATCTTGGTATAGACAGCAATTTCAATTTCACCAATCAGGGGCGGCTAGTACACATTATGTTTTGCAATTTTACGTAATCCCAGGCTTAAGCCTTCATCCATAAGTCTTTTACACGTGCAAAATGTGTGCAAACCGTATAGTTACATAATGCTCTTCTGCATTAGCCAGTAACCCTTTATGTCAGTTATGGTTTACAAGTCGAATGCAAACCGGTCTTCATATGTAGCCGTGTTTACAAACTCTAAGTATCTACTGTCATCAATAAAGATCTACTACTACTGACGTCAGTATGAGAATTCATTTTCAAACAGAACGAATCTGAAATAATAGTTATCCTCTTAAAGGAAGTTAGGGAGAAGGTTTTACATACATTATCAATTAAAAAACGTAGATCAAAAAGTAACTTTCCAAGAAAAATCGAAATGAAATCTAGATGTGGGCCGAGTCCGGCCCTACTTATCCTGATCAGAGGTAATAAACACTGTACCTTTTCGGACAGACTATTTAAGCGACAATAAACATCTTCGTAAATCTAATTGGAGCGGTCGTTGTTAAAAGGGGATATGTAACAAAAATCAAATTGTTGGTAAAATTAAAAAAAATGCCTAACAAAAAAGAAAATTTTTATGACTTTAGTGATGACAGTTTTCTCCTGATTTTTCCACAAATTGATTTTACCGCTCTCTATTAAAAAAAGCAAAGAATTTACAAATGTTTTACAGCAATTTGAAATTTTGCACATACCCTCTTTTAACAATGACCGCTACAATTATTAACCCCATGTAACCCTTATAAGGTGGATCTAGGTAAGTCTGCAATGTACGGACCATAACAATCGGTTATTGTAGTTAGAAGTGAAGTTTAGATTTACAGCTACTTGTAAAACCAATCGGCCGTATTAAGCATAGCTTGAAGCGTACCATACAACCACGAATAAATAAGAAGAATTTAACTAAGTAGTTTTGGTGTCGATCATTTCATGTAAGTGAAAATTGTGAAAATGATTTTAAGATGTACTTAAATTTCTGGAATTTTAGGTTTTTGATAGCCCCAAGAGTAAATTTTAAAATATCTGTCTTATTAGTGTTCTTTAATAGATCTAAGGAGGAACTATGGCTGGGTTAGTCTAATATGAAGATGAAAAGTTTTCATGAGTCTAAAACAGGAATGGACAAACTTGGTCCTTTGGGCTGAATTGATTTGCATCGAGGAAAAAAAGTAAAAACTAACTTGAAAGCAGGGATCTGATAGATAATTTGGTTTTTACGTATTTACGATCTGCAACGAACTCCGATAGGAGTTTTTACTGAATTTGCGAAGTCTGTCTGTCTGCCTGCTTGCCTGTCTGTCCGCCTTTTTTCCAAATTTTGAAATGTTGATATGGAGGGAACAAAAGGATTATTTAACCGATTGTTACTTTTGCATAACAAAGATAGCAGGCTTCTCTGCAAAAAAAATAAAAAAGTCTGTTGTGTATCCTAATTTAACATCGGCGATAAGACCCGTTGGCCATTGTACTGATCTTCCAGTTCCTGTGCCATTGAACAATCGGGATTTATTGGAGCACAGTACTAAAATTAGTCATTTCCGTAACCGCGAAAATAAGTTATCTGAGTTTCATTCTATGGACGACAATCTTACGTACTGCAGTGATGTTGACGGTTTGATGGAAACCCTTGGACCAGAAGAATGGCGACTGTTCAATGATGCATCTAAATTTAGTTTGAAAGCAGTTCTATTGCACATGCAATGCATTGCCTTCAGTTCCCATTATATATTCAGTTCACCTAAAGGAATCTTATGAAACTATGAAATTCCTTTTAACGAGCCTAGACTATTAACGCGATACGAGTGGAAAATCTGTGGAGATTTGGAAGGTATAGCTTTGTTATTAGGAATGCAACTGGGATTTACAAAATGCAGTTGCTTTTTGTGCGAGTGGGACAGTCGTGCTAAATCGCAGCGTTATATTGTAAAAAGTTGCCCAAGTAGGCAGATAGTTGTGGAAGAAAAAAATATTTTACATGAAAGCCTTGTGGATAGAAACAATAGCTACTTGCCCCTTTTGCATATAAAGTTAGGGCTGATAAAGAATGTTGTAAAAGGTATGGACCGTGACGGAAGAGGTTTTCAGTACATAAAAGAAAAATTTCCAAAAATCAGCGAAGCTAAGATAAAGGAAGGCATATTTGCGGGTCCCCAAATTCGGCAATTAATGAATGACAGCAGTTTCGATGCGATTTTACAAGAAAAAGAAAAGGTGGCGTGGAATTGTTTCAAATCTGTGGTAAGGAGCTTTCTGGACAACAACAAAGCGGAAAATTTCAAAAACCTCGTCGACGAAATGTTGACAGCTTACCGTAAAATGGGATGTAATATATCGCTAAAGATGCATTATTTACATTCCCATTTGGAATTTTTTCCCAGACAATTTGGAAGCTGTAAGTGATGAGCATCCATCAAGACCTTTTAAGGTTGGAAAACCGGTACCAGGGAAGATGGAATTCGAACATGTTGGGTGATTACTGTTGGTTGCTGATTAGAGAAGACAATCATTACACAAAAGAAAACTGTCAAATAGAATATTTGAATGGGTTTTATGTACATTTTGTAATATAAAATGCATCTAATTATTTTAGCATTTTATTTCGAAACAAAATCATATTTTCTCGGACACTATACGTGCTAGGGAAAAACCAAAAGCATAAAAAAATGATTCAAGATCACAAAAGTTTCAATTTGTTAATCAGTGTAATTATCTAAGAAATTCCAAAGTGCGGTCTTGACAGTCTTTTGTAACCCTTATAATCACAAGCTTCTTTAGAAATGTGAATTATTTCTATTCAAAGCTGTGCACATGTCTCTCACGTGGCACGATTGTGCTTCACGTGACTGATAATAATTTTCTTTTTCTTTTATTAGAAAGCCATGATTTTTTATAGAATCTCGAAAGAAGTTTATTTATTGTGAGAAAAACTCTGCTTAAGGGTTGTATTAGTAGTCTCACCCACGACTTCGTGTTTACCACATTTATGTTTGCTAATTTTTTTCTCCGTCACCATAAAAGTATTGATATTTTGGCAAAAATGAAAAACTTAATTTTTAAATGCCATCAATACTATTATGAGGACGGAAAGAAAATTAGGAATTAATTGTGGTAAATCACGACCTCGTAAATGAAACAATCGAAATATTTAAATGATTTTAAAAACTGGTAGTTTGTATATCCTCCATGTGACAATGGGATTTGTGTTTACAGTAAAACCTAAAAGCAAGGTAGTAGAAAGGCACAAAGAGCTAATGTTTTAGATAAGATGTAAAGTTCAAAGAGGCTATTTTATACACACAGCTCCTTTAATTTTTTTTAAGATAATGGTGTACGATTGTCCCGCACGTGACATTCGAATGCTCCATTGGCGTTCATGGTTTCAATTAAAGCAGGTTTCTTTGTGGTCCTAGCCTTTCAAGTCTTTCGAGTGGTTTGTTTTATAATTTCAGTTAAATAAGCCTTGCTTTGGATAAGATCTTCTGTTTGAACGGGTTGAGTTGAATATTTGGCTTTGAATTTCCTCCATTTTTGACCTTTCGGTGAAACTTTAGAGCGGCACTTAATTAAGAGATGTCGAAACGATTTCATTTTAGTTTGTTCAAGAATTTTTGCCTTGGAAAAGTTTAATTTTAGATCATTCATCGAATTTGGCCTTTTCGATTTTTACTTAATTTCTTTCATTGTTCGTAAATTTGCATTAAGTTGCGAAAAGCTATTTTCAGGCCGTGACTACCATAAAAGACTCGTAGAAAATAACTCGCTTTGTATTCAATACAAGGTAACAAGCTAATGTTGAAATGTTTTGCCTTAGCGTAAATATTGAAGTAGAATCCAATCAGTAAGATAAAGAGCTGGGGCATCAACGAAAATTCAATAGTTATACATCTAATAAGGATATTAAACAAAATTGACCCCGAGTATTAAATAAACTTGATACGCATATATTAGTTTCATTGCAAGGTATTTTAATAACTACCGCGTTTTTGTTTACCATTCGAGATATGAATCAGACTAATTAAATCTGTTTAGTCTAATAAAAGCGGAAATATTAATTAACACAGTGTGTATCCGACAGATAAATTGAATACTGCAAAGTATTTCTATTTTCTTAGAAAAGAACTCGTGGAATGTTATTGTTACACGTGGATTTTTTCATGTTCTCGTTTGTTATAAAACATCCCTGGAACCGATTTTTCCATGTTGACCTCGTTGAAAATGCACGTGTTTTTATATTGAAACTTGATGCAGTAAAAACGAAGATTACACAGAATTTCTTAATTTGCATTTTATTAAATGATTATTATGCGGTTTTAAACCACAATAATTACGGTAGGTATTATGCATGCATCTATTAAAATTTATTAAAATGAGAAATTGCACAGTATACTAGTACTAATAAACATGTTTGAAAAACCTATAGTAAATACATAATTTATAACTTGTAAAATGCTAAATTTAGAGTTTGTATAACAGAAAAATGATTTAATGTACTAGGTGACATTGAGTATTGTGTAATCATATTATTATACATTACTGCAAAGGTTAAAGATTCTTAATTAGTATCTTGAATAAGCCAATTAAGAAAAATTATAGATGGCTTAAATGTGCAGATCATACATCGTGCATTAGGTAATATCAGTAGCGAGAATTGTTTTTATTATTTATTGTTATCCATCATTTATCGGAAATCTAGACGTAATAAATGATGGATGTTCCTCTCAATAAAAGATTTCTGAATGGTCGTATAAATAAAATGAAAATTTATTATAGTAAAAGAAAAACAAATACACGATCCAAATAGTCTGAAATGTGATATCATGTCCACCACCACATCGTGACCCTGAAAAGCCGTCGTAGTAGATCGATACGAAAACCGAGGGGGTTGGATGAGGGTTGGCTATGCGGAAGCTTGGAATTTTCCATGATTGGATAAGAGCTACCTCTTTTGAACACGTGTCTCACCTACTTTCCAGATTATTTGTGTATTCCACTTACATTCCTTCGAGATTTCAAACTTGTAATCCGTTTCATGGTAGAACGAGATCGCAGAATTTCAACTATCAAAGTAAAATTCAAGACTGTTGTTTTCCCTTTTGTTGTATTCTGCTGGCTGTGTTCACAGGGTGAAGGTGGCTTGGAATTTCTACTAATTATCGAATTACTGTGGTTTCCCTAAGTTTGTGCAGAGAGAAGTTAGCTACAAGCGAAAATTCATTCGGGATAAACAAAAGCTTTCTTCGTTGTTTAATTAAATTAAGGAATTAAGAATTTTTGTTATGTACGTGCTTTGAAGATGTTATCCTGATGCGAGGTTTATCTTGAACAATTTATTCAGAGACGTCTAGAATTCAAAAATCCTTTGTATTTCTAACTGCCTTATAGTACTTCTGGGGGATTTGAGATTATTTATGTAACTTGACGTGAAACCCAGTATTAGAATGATAAAGAAAATCACAATTCTATTGGGTTTTCACCTAATCGACATCTGTAAACAAAGGTTAATTCAAAGTTATTTTAGAATTTTCTTTGTTTGCCTCATTCTTAAACTGTCTCCATTTTTGTGTGTTTACCACTATAATATGTCAAAGGAACGAGTGCGGCGTTGTATGAATAATAATATGTATAGAGAAAAGGCAAATATAAATTTCCAAGTTTTATGTTTCAGAAGGTTTATGCTCCATTATGAAATTTCTTTTTGTTGTTGTCTGCTCTGGATTTTGATATCCAATTTTGTTATTCTTTACTCATTAGTCGCTTTTCGATATTACCGACACAACGTGCAATATTCAGACCTTTAGCATGGTTGTTTGTCAAAAAAAGTTTCTTCATTTTGTCACATTATGTGTCATTTTTTGAGTAAAACAAGATTTTGCGAAATCTTACGAATTTAATTTAATTTTACTTTCTTCACCATCTTCAAAACAATATTCAGTGAAGTCTTGTGTATGGTTTTTACTACGAATCTGTATCTTTAGCTCCACCACTGGCATGGATTTCAAAATGTAATTTCTATACGAAATCTTTAAGTTAGTTGTTAATTTTGAATTTTGTCGATTGTAAAAAAAAACCTGACCGAAACATAAAACAAACCGCAAGAGAATCTCGAAAGGATTCTTAGTTTTAAAAGCCAGTAATCAGTTTGTGTCCTTAAAACTTCTCAATACGCACTAGCGTGTTTATAATATTTCTTGAGGTTTTGAAGATTTCAGCCCTAATCTTTTAACAACCGCTCTTGATTATTGGTTGTTGTTATATGTTTTCCTTCCAATCTGGACCTATCAGCATTGTTCTTGTAGCTATCCTGTTGTTAGTCATGAACTTCTTGAGCTTCATTCTGTTCTCCATCAAACATTAAAAAGGAAGCAATGCAACTAATTCCCTGATACGTGACAGTACTCATACCAAATCTTGTGGTTGGCAACTTCTCCATCCAAGTGGTGCGATGTATCAACATTGCAAAACAAAATTTTGAATTTTTGTTCTTACGTTCCACCATGTTGCTTTCTGGATGATAGACAGGAGTTGATTTTTCTTTTATTGAAAATTGAAAATTGAAAATTGAAAACCGTAAACCATACCTTAGATACTGCATTTGCTAGTGTATGACCACATTTTTTTGCTGTCGCGTTTGCAAGTGCAAACAGTTCTAGCCATTTCGTACTAATATCTTTATTTTCCCCATGGGAGTTTCTGGCAAAGGACCAAACAAATCGATCGATCAAACTTCACATCTGTGATTATATTATAGACCTGCAAGTTTATAGTTAGAGGCCTTGTAACATTTGCGTTAACGTAGTTTCTTGATATAGTCGGCGACATACTGAAGCATACCTACAAAATAATATTTTAGAGCAATTCCTTGCATTAACTTTAATATATAATGTATTATTTTGTATATATGCGGCAGCATGTCGCCGACTATATAAAAAATATACGTTAATGCCAACGTACAGTTTTTAGAATAAATAATGTCGCAATTTATTATTTTAATTAGTAGATTAATCAAATATCCAAGGTCTAACTTAGCACCAATTAGGCAAAATATACTGTCTAAGAGTATATATAGAAATTTTGAATAAATTATGCGAAATTAGACTTTGTGTATTTGACTAATCCATTATTTAAAACAATGAATTGCGACATTATTTATGCAAAAGACTGTACGTTCGACTCGATAATGGACAGCTGTCGGTGCCATCGTGGTACTTTTCCGATATTCGTTGCCAACTCTCTCGATATGTCGGGAGATCTTTTTACGATCTCCCGATCGTTTTCCGACTCCCGTTCAGTCTTGTCAGACCTGTCGAGCTGTTGGGGCCTGTCGGACCTCTCGGGCCTTTCAGGCTTCTCGAATCTATGGGGCCATTTGGATCTCTCGGGTCCGTCGGATCTGTTGGGCCTTTTGGACTTTTCGGCCCTTCGGGCTTATCAGGCCATTTGTCGCGAGTCTGATCGGGCTTGGGAATCTCCGCCTGTGCAGGGCTGTGCTGTAAGTCACCGGAGGTTTCAAGATTTTTCCCCGTCTCGAATGGCACGACGAAATGTATTGGATATTTAGTGTCTAAGAGTGTTTAGAGTCAATTTTCGGCATTTTCTTCAGAATCTTCAACGTTTTTCTCAGAATATTTAGACATTTGATGACATTACGATGTAGGTCTCTAATTTCGGTTTGTAACTTAACAATTTTCCAGATTCTAAAATAATTTTTTGTAATCAGCGTAGCGTTACTGATTATCTAAAGATTCTTCTGCCTTTCGAACGGTATGACAAAATTGGTAATTGCCAACTAATAATCTGTTGGTTATTTAGTGTCTATGAGTATTTAGAGTAGATATCCTGAGCTTTTTTGCAGAATTTTTAGCGTATTCCTCAGAATATTTAGACATTTAATGACATTATGATCTGTAAGTTAGAAGCCTGCGCGGACTGAGTTTTCCAGTCGCACTGTCTGGAACAAAGCTCTCGAGCTGTTGGGGCCTGTTGTACCTCTCAGGCCACTCGAGCCTGCTGGTAGTTTTCGTACTTCTCGGCTTTTCGAGTCTATTGGGTCGTTTGGATCTCTCGGACATGCCAGACCTCTTGGGTCTGTCGGGCCATGAGGGTTTGTCGAGCCGTTCGGGCCTTTTGGATTGTTTGGGCCGTCGGGCCTATCGGACGCTTTGGATTTTTCGGCTCTTTGGTGTTCTCGGGTCTGTCGGGACGTTTGTCGCAAGTCAAGCCGGGCCTGGAAATTTCGGCCTGTTCAGGGCTCTGTTGTAAGTCACCGGAGATTACAAGATTTTTCTCCGTTTCGAATGGCACGACGAAATTTGTAATTTTGAACTAATAATCTGTTGGTTATTTAGTGTCTAAGTGTGTTTAGAGTCAATTTCCGGCGTTTTCTGCAGAATCTTCAACGTTTTTCTCAGAATATTCAGACATTTGATGACATTACGATCTGTAGGTCCCTAATTTCGGTTTGCAACTTAACAGTTTTCCAGATTCTAAAATAATTTTTGTACAATCAGCATAGCGCCACGGATTATCTACAGATTCTTCTGCGTCTCGAATGGCATGACAAAATTTGTAATTTCGAACTAATAATCTGTTGGTTGTTTAGTGTCTACGAGTGTTTAGAGTAGATATCCTGAGCTTTTTTGCAGAATCTTTAGCGTATTCCTCAGAATATTTAGACATTTAATGACATTATGATAAGTTAGAGGCCTGCACGGACTGGGTTTTCTAGTCGCGCCGCCTGGAACGAAACTCGGTCTGGTCAATCTGGCCGTTCCGTCATGTTGGGCCTCTCGAGCTGTTGGGGCCTGTCGGACCTCTCGGGCCACTCGAGCCTGTTGGTAGTTTTTGTACTTCTCGGCCCTTCGAGTCTATCGGGTCGTTTGGATCTCTCTCGGGTCTGTCGGGCAATGAGGATTTGTTGAGTCGTTCGGGCCTTTTGGATTGTTTGGGCCGTCGGGCATGTCGGACGCTTTGGACTTTTCGGCTCTTTGGGTTTCTCGGGTCTATCGGGCCGTTTGAATCTCTCGGCCATGTCAGATCTCTCAGGTCTGTCGGTCCATAAGGGTTTGTCGGCCGTTCGTGCCTTTTGGGCCGTCGAACCTGCAGGACGTTTTGGACTTTTCGGCCCTTTGGGTTTCTAGAGTTCGTGCCGTTCCAGGATTTCTCGACCATTCGGGCTTCTCTGTCGGACCGTTCGGGCTTCTTGAGCTATTTGGGCCTGTCTGGCTGACTAAGAAGTTATCAGTTTTTTTTCGGGTCGCGTCAAGCTTGTCTCCAGTCGGATCCTATCATCTTCTGAAGCTTTAAAAATATAATTCTTATTTAGCCTAGTAATAAATTGAATTTCTATGTATCTTAAATAATATCAGATTGGAATCCATTTTCTTAATGTGATAGTCAGTAAGTAAAATATTCGTTTCATTTAAGACAGTGCCAGTGTGTCGTGGTTGTTAGCAAACTATATGCCCACGTAGAAAGTATTGTTTTCTATGGTGCTGCAATTCAAAGGAATCAGGCACTTTGTGTTTCTTTTTTCTCAATCACTGGGTACAAAATGGACGACATAATATACGATCGCAGTAACAATTTCTAAAGAGTAAGAATTCAGATTAATGTACTTTAAGAATTTAAGGGTGTTGTTTGTTTGTTATATTA
Organism: Ignelater luminosus; assembly: GCA_011009095.1. Lineage (NCBI taxonomy): Eukaryota > Metazoa > Arthropoda > Insecta > Coleoptera > Elateridae > Ignelater > Ignelater luminosus. The sequence continues at coordinate 74,233 of VTPC01002789.1, read as the reverse complement.
GAATGTCAATTAGATCAACCAGAATTTTACAAGAAATAATTGAATAGTCAGATCTGTTCATAGCCCTATACTGCTTGCTATGTTACTGTAATCAGCAAAGAAAGAAAAACAAGAAAATACCTAAATACACAGGATACTGTCTTGGGCTACATATGTGTTACTGTTTTATGGAACATCCTGATTTTCATTGGCAAATTATCATTTACTTGAAGAATTATGTTTCATGATAAGAGAAAACAAAGAAACACAAATTAACATTTTTCTGTCTCATCCCATTGATACAAAGATTTTTCTGATCATAGTCTTAAATTTTGTTATGTAATTAATTTTTATTGATTTTTTTAATTCTGATTTAAATATTCTCTAATATAAGAACTGAACATTTAATAAAAATCATTGAAATCGTGGTCACCAACATCTCTAATAAAGAATCAAGTTAAATATAATTCAAACCTTCATTTCTTTTTTATTTGCAATTTTTAATAAATTATTCATGACTTTTAACTTTTATAATATTCCACCACCAGAAATAGCAAATAAAAATTTCTTTAAAGATCTAATTAAATTAAGATACTGAAGAAAATCACAGAAAACCCTTTTGTTATTACTCAATATAATAATACGCAAGCTTATCAGCAGTGCTAAGTGAATGCAAATGCGTTCTAACAAGAATTAATTGATCATGCATTTAGTATAATTAGATTACATATGTAAATAGGCTTAAATCTAATCTTGCTTTAGGAGTTGATTGGTAAATCGCTAGCTCTGGAGGTTCTCTGCCTGGAAGGAGCAATTTCTGAAATTCAACGTACAAATGCATAAATCTACTAACTTTATTTGCAATCAATTAACAAACGTTAAAAGGGATAAAATTTAAATAGGTTCCCTTTCATCTTTTAGAAGCTTGATTAGTCAAAGTAAGGGGAAGAATTCTTAAAACATAAAGTCGGTTAGTCTATAGGTTTTAAAAAAGATTTAAAGGGAGTAACAAGAAATGGAAAATTATTTAAAAAAAAAGCTTGTTAATAGTTTTTAATGAATTAATCTTGATATTAAAATAAGCGCAGCCTCATTTTGTTATCTTTGTTTAGAGCTGTAAAGTAATTGTTAGGGAATTAATTTAAATACTTGTACAGCTAAAACAATAGAAATTTATAGCAAGGTACTTACTATGTATAATGTTTACCCAAGTACCTATGCATAAAATAATATTTCCTTATCTAATGTCTTATATTACTTAAAATAATAACCGTTTGAATTAATATTTTTATAATGATACTAATTAGTATCATCAACAAATGCATTTTTAACATGTTTTTAATAAACTTATTTATTCAAAAAAGTTACAATCGTAGTATGCGAAGACAACAAAAGCGCTAATACGTAATAAGTGAATACAGTGGATTGAATGTTAGCTAGGCAACCGTGCTAGCACAACTGCATACAAAGTGCATACAAACTCGGTAGCGTGACAGCGTGATGGGTTCCAATGAAAAAAGGAAATTGCTTGCGTGTGAAACAAAATTTCCTTTCTGCAATATACCATAAATCTTAATTAGTTATCGTTGTCAATTATCTATTTTATCAGTTCTGAGAATTGTATTACTCGACTTATAAAGTCGTATGATATTAAATTTAGTTGTGAATCTTAATTATGAAACACATAAGCATAACACATCTTGGTTTTCAATTGAATTTTATTTTTATGTTATAGTTATAAGACAATGAAAATTAAATTATTTATAAGAAAGCTATTTTTGCTTTTATACAAAAAAGCAAAATTGTGACTTGATCAGGGACAATCGAATTCTTTTTATTGCAATGAATACAAGTTGACTTAAGAAGAATTAGTTAGTTTAGTGCCTAACTGGTTTATATTTAACAAAGGTATACACAGTCTATAATACTTTTGTCAGGGCGAAATTGGCATTAGTCAAACTAGGCTGCTTTTTCTGAACATACAGAAATTAGAAAATAACATTTCTCGTGTAGAATTCTGATTTGTGCTTCTTGTCCCAATTTCGACAAGTCCAACCATTCTTAATACTCTTTTCCTTTATCTTCTTGGGGAAGCTGTGTGAACCAAAAATTGTACTAATCTGAATTTGATACGATTTGAGCTCAGATGTTATTGTTTTGGCATAAACTTTGGCCCTTGAAATTTTCATTGATATGCCAGTTTCTAATACTGATGGTCAAATCTATCACCAAATCAAAAACATTTATAAAAATAGCCTTCGAAACCGTCTAATAATAATAATAATAATAATAATAATCATTTCAAGTTTGAATTTATTAAAATAGGCAAAACACATTACAGACCACGGATGACAGCACTTTCGAAACAATAACTAAAACCAAGTAACCTAAGCTTAGGATTCAGAAGGTAAGATTAGCTCATCTTTAGCAATTTCGCTAAAATTGATTATTTGAACATTGGCATAACATTTCCTCCGACTAACAGGTAGAGAAAGGTACGTGGGTGTTTAATGATCATCTGGGAGTTTTTTATTTCTAGAATAGCTGAGCTGGCAAACAACATTACGATGTTAAATGTATCGTAAAAACTGCAACAAGCTGTTTACTTTTGTTGATTTTTCTATCGCTAAATTCAATCACTGGAGCATTTAGTTGGCATCGAATCTTTCGTACAGGCATGGCTTAATGGCAGTGCATTCAGCGCTAGCTTTCGTATAGACTGCGCTGATGAACTTGTTTAATCTTGGTTGAATTTGTAACCTCTGTCGGTTTCTTTGTACAAGTTGTGCGAATTGGGAAATCTGGTATATACTTAGAGTCTTTCGTTGGCTAGGGAAACAATAAGGACCCCACCGAGAAGTAATGACATCGAACATTGTTACAAGACGTTGAGAGCTATTTTCTTGTGTCGAGATTGTTTTAAAAGACGTTTCTCTGTGGAAAATTGTTGGGAAAGAAAGCGATAGTTTTATCTTGTACTAGTAAGTCCTTTTGAAACAGCCCGCAGGTAATGGTCTGTGTTTTATCCGCTCGTAGACGAGATTCGTTTATAGCATGATCCCTCGAAGTGAAGAAACTTTATATGCAATTAAAACACTTGACTCTGATATACTGATTTGACTATTTGCCCAAAATTTGACTTTTAGATCGGGGATCAAAATTGATCCTTTTGTTAAGGGTGCGAATTTACGTCCTGAAATTCACTTTGAACCCAACGTACCTTTTGCCTGAGATAACTTTTCCGACGCATTTAAATCGCGTTACGGAATATTTTTTGTTTTGGGTCGTTGTGAGGCGTTAGGACGGTAAAGATTTAACTTTTTTAACTGTATACATCAACTGGTCCCGTTTCACAAGAAGCAAATCCACAACCTTCTTTAGTGTTCCAGGTCAGAAGGTTGAAATTTGACTATGTGGTCATTGGGTCGACAGTGCTGGTCCGTGAGCTAACTTCAGGATAGGCCAGGACAGCGTGATTGGTCTAAATTGTCAGAATTGTCAAATTATAATGAAATTAATCAATCAAGCGGTCCCGGTCTACCCTGAAGTTAGGTCACGGATAGCTGCTGATCGATTTCGTCAAAATATCGTAGTAGATATGCCATTCAATTTTAAAATATTATTTGTCACATTTTAAAACGTTTTTTGCTTTCGGTTCTAAAAACAAAAGTCCAATGTGTTATGTAATGTTAGCTGCAGCATCTGAAATTAACTGTAAACGGTTTGGATCCAAATAAGCGAAATCGACAGTGTTGTCAAATTAACATTCCATCCTGAAGCATTCATGTTCAGAGTAGCTTATTTCACGATGTCAACAATTAGAACGAGTGTTAGCAAAATCTTGCACCGAAGAGACAAAAGTCTGATTTTAGATTTCATCGCTTACTGTAGCTTGCTATATGAGTATATGCTATTTTGTGTAGGGCACCAGGTTTACTATAAAGCTATTGATTTACATTTGGACGGTAAAACATCTTATTGTTATTAGTATTATTATCAAGCTAAGGCAACCGAATGCACTGTAGCCTAGAAGGCTTATTACGCTTTTCCCAGTTGGTTCTGGCTCCTTCCAAGCAGCCCTTCTTTACCGAGAACAAACTAGAATTTTCCCGTTTTTGCTGTAAATTCAAATAGTTTGAATCTTTGGCGAGATAGTGCCTCTCAATGGCATTGTATCAATACCTTTCTCATATAATCCGCAGTCGAAATCACTGTTAAATAGTTTTATATTGTAAAGGTGATTTGTCACAGGAAGATAACCCATTTATGATTTTTAGCTGACTTCTGCTCATTACACGGAGCTCTTCAGCTCTCTTTGACGGTCCACCTATGAATAGCTTCCCGTGCCTGTTTCCGGGATAATCAACTTGGATCTGACTTTATTTTTTATTTTGATCCGCGCGTTCATAGTTTCTCTAAGCAAACACTTAGGTATTTTCCAGAGCGAGCTCTGATCCAAAGAATAGGTTTTCCGATTCCAGTTTAGCTAAACTAGGATACACAATATGCTAAAGTATTCCATTATAAGTCTTGACGTCGCTTTGACCTCCTGAAGAGCTTTTAGTGCCTCTTGACTGGCTGCGAATATGTAAATACATGTCTTTACATAGTGGTTTTTCAGGTTTTCATCTAGTAATCTTAGTATTGCATAAACTTGTTTGAAGAATTGTGGTATATCATTTTTGGTTTTATGCCATAAATTCCTTTTCCTGGCTATCCAGAGTCTTGGTTTGTCTGTAAGCCAGATCAGCCCGTCAGGTGATGGAGTTAATTCAGTTTGTTCTAGATCTCTCTGTCAATGGTTACCTGAAAATCTTTGTTCAGGTGTATTGCAGGGGTGACATAGTCCGATTTCATAATCAAAATAGGATTGTTTATCCTTCTTCAAATTGGACAATTACGCAAGTTTTGTTATTCTCAGATTGCCTGTGTTCTGGAGTTTATACAGGGATATTCTTGCCTCTGTATCACAAGAGCTAGCAAAATTTCTAGTCATCAGGGCTCGTCTTCATGGCTCCTTTTTCGCTAGTCTGACAATGTGTTGATTCCCGGTTTGTTTCCATTGTCAGCTTCTCACTAAGCAAAGTTAAGAGGACGTAGTCCCTCTAACTTGCTTCTATTGGTGAAGGTAAAGCGCCTTGGAACGTCCGTTTCTGATCTTGCGGTCCTGTGAATTCCAGCAATAATATTTGCCTGTGAAAACAGTAGAGGAATTTAAATACTTTATCAATTTCTCTAAGGCTCGCCGGTTTCAGTAATACTTCTATCAAAAGTGCATTAAATTCTTCATAAGACTTAGATGCATCTGGCAATATAAAATGTCTGAAAGCTCTAGGTTTTCTTAAAAACAAACAATTTTGAATTTTAGAATACCATTAATAATGTTCTTTTTCATTTGGCTTCTTTCCTCTTATTTGATTATTTTATTTTCACTTCTGTATCAGCATCTTCTTTAGAATATTTGTCAATGCTCCAAAACTTAAGAAAACCGACATTAAAATCGCCATTTACTTTCAACATATTATACTGTACTTCTTTTTGGTAACGTTCATCTCTACTCCTTGCTCCAATACAATTACAAGCAGCGATTTTCTTTTCTGTAGTTGCTCATTTCCAAAACTCGTTACTCTAAAGAATCTAGAGCAGCGTTTCATAACTCTTTTGGCTGCGTAACTCCTTCTATCTACAGTTTACAATTTGACGATTCTCATTCCAAAGGCTCTTTTGGCAGAACGTTATCTAAGAATCTTCAAAAACCCTACCGCTTGGAAGAGTCAACCCAAGAAGACTGAAGAAACTTGAGAATTAATTTTAAGAGTAAAGTTGAACTTTTACACTAGGGTTGACACGCAATAAACTGATTTATCAACTGATCCTAAAACTCATAATACCGAAGGCATTTCAAAAATTAAACTTAGACTGCACAGATTCAAGCATTGGGGTGGATTTTGTAGCCTTTACCTTTTTCTAGAGAAATAAGTGGTGATATCGGTTAGTAGCAAAAATCTAGAACTTAGCGTGAAACTTTTGCCACAGTTTCAGAAAGCTCAAGATATTGTAGAAAAAATATCTGGGCTAATTAAACGATCTTTAGTTAAAAAAATCTGACTCTGGCTGACCAGTAGTTGTTCTGTTTGAATAAAATAATCTGCAATATTGTAGAGAATGATTCGAACGGCGCTGCATCACTTAACAGTATCAAAGAAGGATCAGGGTTTAGATTTCCGGTCAGACTGTTCTTTTTGAAGTTTTGCTTAGGTGAATCTCGGAACAATTTAATGCCCTAACTAACACATTTTGTAAAATTTTTCTCAACCAAGCTTCTTTATTTTATAAGGAAGTCTAAATTGAGCAATAAATTAAAATGCCTTTTTCAAAGGCTTTGAAGGTATAAGAGAGTTTTTAAAACTTAATGTGGGACATGGGACAGAAATATGTACTTAGTTAAATTACCTAACGTGGCATTTATTCGATCGGCAAATTTCTAAGTGAATGCTATAGTATATGTACAATGTATATTGATGAAGCTCTCGATTTACTTAGTAATAATTAAAGAAGGAAATTCTAGTACTATTAGAGCAAGGTCAATCTCTAAGAAAAACCTATGTGCTGTAATCAACAATAATTATGTAACAAGCTACACTTATCAGTATGCAATTTAGCCGACTTACTTAACCTTGATGCACACATGGTTTCCCCTCTAGAAAAGTTTTGTTTACCACCCACTAATTCTAAACTAATATAAGGATGATGCAAAAGTTGTAAAGACTAGTCTTCGGTGACATAAGTAGTGAGTATTAGAGTTATAAGAGTTAAGTCCATGCTGTACCTTATGATGTTACATAATAGAAGTTTAACTTAAAATGTAAGACGTTTTATTATGGCTTATTATTGCTTTAATTTTAATTTCTTTAGTTTTTATATTGTAGTTATTTTTATTCAATTAATGGTTTTATCCTACTTTCTTTTGCTTTTTGCAATAAGTTCAAATTAACCTATCCGCCATCAAATTATTTATTATATCAGTTCATCAAGAGTATTCACTTGTATCTTGTTTGTAGCTTCGCCCAATGTTGCATTACAATAACAGGGGCGCAATATGCAGCCCTGAGGTACACCAATATGTATTTGATTAAATTCTACTGGTTTTATCATTTTTGATCTTCATTTTTTAAATTCTCCTATTTCAATTCTTCTTTTATTTTTTCTAAACTTTTTACCTTCACCTCATTTGTGCGACTACTTCTGTATATTATTTGTCTGTGATTCTCGTGCCTTCAGCTTTCTCTATTGTATTCTGTCTGTTAGATTTGACAAATCACAATTTTTCTTTACAAACATTCAAATAGCGTCTAAAGAATTTTAATCTTAAAAGACGATTATACAAATCAGGTATAAATATCCAATACTTTACCGTCTTCTTAATAATTTACAAATATCAGAAAAGCGAAAAAAAATGTATAAAAAGAGAATAATGGGAGAATCTGAAAGGAATATATTTTTTTCTCCTTTTTTATATTTACACGTTGTTAGTATCTGCAAAATTCATTTAAATTCATATCCGCTTCAACAATGCACTTCCAAAGCTAGGTATCAAATCAACGCTTGACTAGGTATCGCTTTTCCTTTGTTGATTTAATTCGATCAGATATTCATTCCTCTTATACAGTTCTCTCATGGCGAACGTTCCAACCCCTCGTTCTCTGATAAAATTGTTCACACCCTTAACACACATTAACGTGCTAGTTTCAAGTACCTCTATGTTAATTAATCGATTTTCTATGTGTGTCTGTATTTACAAGAGTTTGGTTTTGTGTTCCTCGCACACTCTTAACGCGTGGGAATTTCAGTTAATTCTTCTTTGTTAGATTATCTAAATAATATAACCTACACAAAAATTGAATCAAAGGTGATTGATATTTGCTTGATAAATAAGATCAAGATTAGATTGAACACCCATTGAGCAGGGTAAATAAACAAATCAATAATCTAACCTAATTTCTTAGATTTAAGTAAAACTAATGTTATCAATTTCCCCAAAGTAGATAAATCCAAACAAATAAAGTGCGCAGTTGGCAAGATTTAGTGTACTACTTGGCAAACAAAATTTTTCATCTATTGCCTAGAACAAAAAGCTATCGCCAACACATTATTTATTAACCGTCAGTATATTTCATTTGTTATGGTTGTCAATTTTCTGTGATTGTTATTCAAAGCAATTTTCATGTTTTTTTCCACTTATTTTACTTTAATTTTTACGCGTCAAGAAGTATGTTAATTGTAGTTAATATTATTGTAAATTATATAAAAACAAAACCGCATTAAAATGTGATTATGCATATTATATAATGAACATTCTACTGTTTTTTGCTCTAGTATCTCAGTTGAAAAAGCAACATGAACATATAAAACTGTTAATTTTACATTACCTGTTGTTTTGGGGCATTTCTTGGACTGGCAACATGGTTACAAATTGTAATTCATTAGAGGTATGGAAAAAAGACGTCTGTGCTTTTGATGGCTTTTTGGACACGAATATTAAAGCATTCTGTACATACAATGAGTATTTATCAACTTTCCATGGTTGCATACAAATTGTTATGATATGGCAGGCATGACACAATCAACAGCTTTTTCATTTTGTTATCGCTTCTTTCATTTCTTTTATTGCTACTGCTATTTTGCAACACTTGTTTAATTATCATAGTTGGCTGTTTTTGGGTTTGAACTAGATCATAGTTCAGCTGAGCAAAATGCATTTTGTGGAAGTGTTTGAGCATTTGTTTGATTTTCATGCCGGTGAAAACTATCTCTTCCAGAAAATTGAATCATATATGTACGAGGGTCGTTTGAAAAGTCCGTGCAAAGTCAGAGAGATGGCACTACTGGCGCATATCGAGGTTATGTTTAGTTAGTAGCATCTCTTGGAAAAACACACACCAAGTTTCAGCCAGATCGGTCTATTTCTTTGTGTTTGGCATTCGTTTGAATCGAGGAAGTCGAGTGATTTTCAAAAAATGGACGAAAAAGAATTTCGTGTATTGATTAAACATTACTTTATGAAAGGCAAAACGCCCCAGGAGACTAAAGAGAAGCTTGATAAACATTATGGTGACTCTGCAACTTCGATTAGAACAGTTTATAAGTGGTTTCAAAATTTTCGGAGTGGCCATATGGGCACAAGTGACGCTGAACGTTCTGGACGCCCTGTTGAGGTTACTACTCCAGAAATTATTGATAAAATCCATGATATGGTGATGGATGACAGAAGAGTGAAGGTGCGTGAGATGTAGGCTGTAGGCATCTCGAATGAACGGGTACATAATATTTTGCATCAACATTTGGACATGACAAAGCTATCCGCAAGATGGGTGCCGCGACTGCTCACGCTTGACCAAAAACGAAATCGTGTGAAGTGTTGCAAGGACGGTTTGCAGCTATTCCAGAAGAATCGGCAGGACTTTAAACGTCGTTTCGTCACTGTGGATGAAACATGGATACATCACTACACTCCTGAGATCAAAGAACAATCTAAACAATGGGTTACCAAGGGGGAATCTGCGCCAAAAAAGGCGAAGACCGTTCCTTCGGCCGGAAAGATTATGGCGGCTGTCTTTTGGGATTCGCAAGGAATAATCCTCATCGACTATCTGGAAAAGGGTAAAACTATTACAGGTGCATATTATTCATCGTTATTGGATCGTTTAAAAACCGAGCTGCAAGAAAAACGCCCACGATTGGCGCACAAAAAAGTCCTTTTTCATCACGACAACGCACCAGCTCACGCCTCAGCAGTTGTGGTCGCAAAATTAATGGAAATACGGTTCCAACTCGTTTCACATCCCCCCTATTCTCCAGACTTGGCTCCTTCGGACTACTATTGGTTCCCCAATTTGAAGAAATATCTGGCGGGAAAAAGATTTTATTCAAACGAGGAGGTGATTGCAGAAACGAATGGCTATTTTTCAGACTTGGACAAATCCTATTATTCAGAAGGGATCAACAAACTAGAGCAGCGTTGGACGAAGTGTATAAGCCTAAAAGGAGACTATGTTGAAAAATAAAAAAGGTTTACCCCAAACAATTAAGTAGTTTTTATTTTTGCACGGACTTTTCAAACGACCCTCGTATATACTAGACTCAGATTATAAAATAATTGAGATGAAGGATTTTAAAAGGGGTTTGGTCAAATGTTTTTTTATTTATCTCATGGGCATGAGGTGTGATGTACATACTATAGCTTAAGATCTAAACAACATTTTTTATTAGAATTCTTCGCCCTACACAGCTTCTCCATTTCTGAAACTTTTCATGGTCAATTAGCTCAATAAATCTTAAATATTTCTTATGCTGTATGCGATATCGTTAACAGCGTTAAATTTCGAGTGTCTTATGAACTATAGAACGTTAACTATTAAATACCATTTAGATATTGGGAATTTTGATAATGTATTTAGAATGGTTTCCAGAGCCGGTTCTAGCACTTTTTCCTCATACCACTAAGCGTTATTAACAAAGTATAACAAAACCCAAAAAATTTTTACTTACTTGCTTACTTACCCTCAACCTCTTCTACCATGGATGTCTAGGTAATTATTCTTTTCTATTTCTTCCTGTCTTTTGCTTCTCGCTTTGTTTGTGTTCACTCCAACCCTTTTCTCTTTAGTACGTCAACTATCTCATCGTTTCACTTTATTCTTGGTTTGCCTCTTCTCTTTTCTCCTGTCTCCATTTCTCATATTTTTTTACCGTCTTCTTCTCGTCTATTCTTACCATGTACCCGAACCACCTTAGTTGTTGCCTTTCTATCTTTTGTATTGCACTTTTAACATTTAAGTCCATTCTTATTTTTTCTTAATTTTGTCCATTTTCGTCACTCCCGCAATTTTTCTTGAAATTTTCATTTCACATGCCGTAATTTTACTTTTTAGTTTATTTAGGACACAAGATTCACTTCCGTAGATGAAAGTAGGTACTAGCACAGCCTCATAGATTCTAATTCTTGTCTTTTGGGATATCTTTCTCTTGTTAAAGAACTGGTTGTAAAGTATTCGATGTATTGTTGTTCTGTTTATTCTGTTCATTACTTTATTTCTTCTCTAAATCCTCCTTGTTTTTCTGTTATCGAACCTAGATATCTTATCATTTCTACCTCTCTTGTTCTCTCTTCTAGGAAATGTATTTCCATTTTCTCTTTCTCATTTGCTGTCGTCATCGTTTCTGATTTTCCTATATTTATTTTTAGGTTGTATTTTTTTAACTCTTCAGCAAATCTTTTGGTACGACTATGTAGCTCTTTTTTGTTATTTGCGAAAATTGTTAGGTCGTCCGCGTATAGTAATTCGCTTATCTCTACCGAACTTAATTTTCTGTAATCTCTTTTCGCTTTATTTATTTCCTTTGTTACTTCATCCATTATTATTATAAACAACAGCGGGCTCAGTTTACTTCCTTGTCTTACTCGATCGTTTGTTGTGAACTTTCTTGTTGTTTTTCCTCGTATCCTTATTACATTTTCTGTCTTTTGATACAGACTTTTGATGATTTTTCCTCAGACCTCCCACATTTTACATCTTAGGAATTTGTCTATTGCACTTATAAAGATCTTTTTATGTGAGGCCGTTATTTTTCCGCTATTTTTTCTTTTAATCGTTCTTCAACTATTCGTATCTATATTCTCAGGGTACGCAAAATTCTTTAAAGCTGTAGCTTTGTCTGTCCAAATTTGAACATACACTTTACAGGTATGTAGTAAAAACATATTTTATTTTTAAAGGAGTATATGGTTTTTTGGAGAGAGGAAGGCAACATATGCACCACGATATTCATCGTTTTCCGTAATGATCGAATTTAAGGTAACAAATGAAAGATAGATTTTCTTGAGCTATGAGGTATTTGTTGATATTAACAATCTGGCTAAAAAGCTCACATTGCAATTTTATTTCTTAAGGACAACGACTGAAAAGATCGAATGCAGAGTTGATCTGTTCAATACGAAAATGGTTGAGATTGACTCTGCCTTTCAGAGAGCAACGATAGAAATCTCAAAAAGCCAATAGTGAAATAAGTAGAGATTGTACTATCGCGGCAAAAAAAACCGGGGCACACTTGTCTGATGATACGTCGGTTTTAACAAAATTTCTCTCTTTTGCATCAGGCTTTAAGGTGGATTCGTCAGTTCAATTAATAAGTTACTTACTTAGATAATAGTTTTACTTAAACTGAAAGACAGATTTACAAAGGGTAACTTTAAAACCTGTGTGGTACCCGGGGTTTTTTGCCATGATAGTACGTTGAACCGATATGAAACTTTTTCAACAACATGAAACAAATTTTATGCGTTGTTTCATCAAGGCATTGATCTAAATCCGAGGTGGACAAACTTGATTTTCAAAACCGAATTGGCTTGTAGAACGATGAAACACGTTTACATATCCCACAACTCGAACTTCAATACTATACTGCTTTGTTAATTCTCTGCTTGAAAGTTAGTTTTATGTAGAATTAAAATTTGTTCTTCAGAAGTGAAGTGAAAGAAGAAGTTCCGTTTTCGGACAATTACGGTTAAGGTAATACTTGTGATGTGGTTGGTATTCAACTCATGTTTTTCAAATGATGATAGTCCTGTTGTAGTTTAGATAGTGACTAACCATTCGATACGCTAAGCTAGCACGGCAGAGTATGAAATTATAAACTACAGTATGTCTTCTAATTTAAACTTCCACTGCCATTCTTAAGAAAATAAATGCTATAAGAATATCTTTAATAATCACAGATTAGGTAATTCTAGGTAATTCCAAGTTTACGCTTAGAAGATGTTAAGTGGGTTAGGTTAGTTATTGCATTTGGTTTTCCAATATACGACCTAAGTTTCTCCTTACTGATTTCTGCACCCTCAGACAGTCGCCTCACCGACTCAACCAACCTGGAAAAGATACAAAATTCAAGAATTTATAAAAATGCCCGGGAAGTATTTAAGATTTTAGGAAAATCAAGGAGCTGCGAGGTGTGACCTGGAAAATCTCTTTCCTCGGTACCGATCATTATTTGGTAGATTACTTTATAATGTGCTCTAGGATCCCATAAAATTGAAACTACAATCTTTACTGTTGTGTAGATATTTATCGTCGGAGATCAATGGTTACCTCTAAAATTTAAAAAAAGAATAAACTGGGACTTCCTGGGAATTCCATTATCAATTTTTACTGGATAACATGCTTAAAATCTGAGGCCCTCCCTGTCTTTATCTTTAATCATTTAAAACCGAATTTACTTTTCTTATTGCTTCTCTCCTCTACAGATGCCAACTGGTATAGTTCCTATTTTCCTATAGATTCCATTTTGGGACTTAGGTACATTTTTTTTCAATTCTGCCCCTTCTACATGGTTTTGCCTAGATTGAGCAAATTTCGTTTAGGTTTTGTATTTTATTTGTCATACAAGTCTTTCTTCCCGATTTCTTGTTCTCTGTTCTTCCTGTTTTCATTCTATTTGGTACGATCTAGCTTATCTTGCTGCTGTACTCTCAAACAAATACGAAGATCATGTTGGTTTGGTTTAGCCATCGGACTGATACATTCCTTCGATATCAATTGTCATCTACAATTAATCGATACTTATTTGGTATTGCTAAGTGACCCGACCGAAAGAGTTTCTACTAGGTCTTCCTGGGAAATTCTATGAGATGTGATGTCTCAAGTCCCAAGAATGGTAGCTTAAGATTCGAGCCCGCTCTGAATTTTATTTAAAGAATATGAAAACGCTCGTCGACTACTTGAGGATTTTTTTAGTCATTCAAATCTTTGAAATAATCTTAATGAAATGAGGTAATCTGAAGTGTTTTGGTCAATTTAAACGGCTTTGTAAGCAGTAAATTGGAAACTTGGAAACCAAATTTAAAAAAAAACAAAACTAAAATATGAAGAGGGTAAGGTATTATCGCATTGTCAGAAACGGTCATAAACGTTGTAATATCTTCAGATCTGGATATTTATCACCAGCTATGGCAACGTTGGTTGTAGCTGCTGTTCATTTTCTTTACTACAATTGGTCTGTTGGTTGATGATTTACACTAATGCTTTTGAAAAATCTCGATTTCTGATCTTTTTTTCAATTTTTTGGGGACTTGCCGTCCACCCAGAAAGTTTATAGTTTCAGGGCTACCACATGCTGATTACTCGTGGACACAAGCAAGGTTTCATATGGAAGTCGAAAAAGATTTTCCGATTTATTAAATTTTTCTTAAATTAATTGCTTTGATCGAAAAGATAATTCCAGAAAACAACATGCTTCTGTAAATTTTGAAATCAAAGGAGCTCCAACATGAACTTTTGCTTTCAAAGTTTTCTAGGACGGTGACGAAGTACTCTAGTTCTAAAAATATCTTTAAATTACGAAACGAAGCAATGTAAAGCTCGAAAGGTTGACTATTAATTTTTCCGTTCATTGTAGGAATTATGCAGGGTGTGTTTGGGAACATGAAACAGGCATTTTCTGTTACGTCAGGGTTGTTAGCAGATCCAAGTGATCTCTATATATTTTTTTAATTTCTTAGCAATACAATGGAAGTACCCGATGTAGAAGAATGATAGATAACTGTCCTACCAGCAAGTATGATGATGATGTTCCATGTTTACTGAGACACCCTGTATACAGAATCTTCCCCCGGCCAGTTATTTTCTCGTTTTTGAAAATTATTAAATAAAAAAGGATTAAATAACTGTCATACGTAAAGAATAACTAACTTAACAAAAGTTTTCGATTTTCAGAGCAATGTTATTATTTAAAATAAATCCAAACTGTCCGCTTTTTGCTATTATATATCGTTCAGGAAATTTGTAATTTTTATTTGTAAATCTGATAATTGCTAATAATAATAATATTAGATTATCTTCTAACAATAAGTGGAGATTCCCGTATATCTAATCAGACACTTAAATATTTTTGTTCTTAATTTAAAAAAATTCATTGAAACAAAAGCATAACGATAATACTATCTAATAGCCTCTTTAAATATTCGATTTCTTAAAAGGGTAAGTACTAAATCTTTTTACTTTACGTTATATCCGCGTTTAGAGATAAATGTAATTAGTTAACGTCAACTGCAGGAGCCTAAAACTGACTGCGCCTGAGGCCCTGCCACGAAAGTATGTACTTCTTGACAACGGTTCTCAATGAAATTTTATAACTGAATCAATACGCAGAAAGTTTGTAGAAACCTAAAATAATAATTCTGCAACAACTGTTACTACACAGTGCAGTGCTTTATATATAATACAGGGTGTCCCACCCCAAAGGGTTATTTGAAAGGCATCATTCTTCTTTGTTTTGTGAAGTTTTAAAATTGTTTTGAACTTGTGTTTTAATCTATGAGTACAGTCATTTTCAATGAGAAAAATAGATTTTAAATCTTGAAAATAACCGAAACATCAACAAGTTATGTTTGTATTGATTTTTACAGTTTTGAATGTATTGATTGCATTTCCGATTAACGTATTGCCCTTACTTATAACACACATTTTCATTTGTCTACAATATCAATGTGACTAATTCATTATTATCAAATTGTTTCGCTACTTTTAATGCCAATTTTTATACATCATTTGATGAAAGTTACGAAATCCGTTACAAAGTCCCTTTATGTAATAAACTGTTTCTTCTGCGTAATTATCTTTTAGAAAACATTGGGCACACATTTTTCCATAAGTCTGCATTTCGTTGAAGATAATCATCTTCTATCGTTGACTGGGTAGGTACATTGATCTTTAGCCTTCTTGATACGCCACTGATTACGATATGTACAATAATGCCTCTTGAGATTATGAGGTTTAGCTTTATATTCAGTATAAAACTATCTTAGCCTGTAGTAAGATCTTTTAGTTCATGTAGTGATAACGTGTATTTAGAACATTATTTCTGTTTTACGTCAGTTCGTGATAATTTGTTAAACGTTTCATTTTTATGAAAGGAATTAATTATTATTTATTTAATATTATTTATTAAATTTCTACAAAAGACTAATGTGTAAGTGAACATTAATTAGAATTTTGTAAATTCTGATATAAAAATGAATCGAAGAAATATATAAATAATATCAAATAGGTCAGTCTGTAAAGAAAAATCATAAATCAAAACGACTATAAAAATTGATTTTCTAATCCAATTATAATTACAATAAACATTTTTATAGTTATCGTTTATTGATCTATAGCAACATTCAAAGTTAATTATTGTTTGAAAAAGTGTGCATAATACAAGGTGTAATAATACTAGTGTTATTAGTGTTTATGTTTTGTTTACATGTGTGGAAGCTAGAAAATTCGTAAATGGAAGAAACTGAAATATTGAAGGAATTAGTAAAAATGGTTAGTTTTTTTTTATTATTTAATGTAACCGTATTGTTTTTGTTTGTTTTGATATTAGCGGGAAAAAGATTTCATATCTTTTTGAAGAAATACACAAACATTGCTTTTGTTTCAGTTTGATAGTATTTACTGAGTCAGGATGTTTTCATGTTTGTGCATCTTATCATTCCAGGAAATTCTTAATCGCACTAATTATAGCGAACAAAAAAAATCCGTTGCACATTTTCTCTTTTAAGATATTTATCTGTAATCGTATAACCTTAAAGATTTTTAGTAGATAGCAATACGATAATAATTACTAATTATGATTAAGATTTTTTTTACAGTGTATCGTTTTACTTTTTATTTTATTCAGGTTAAATCAAATCGATGTAAAGCGTTAGATTACACAGTACTCGTGTAAAAAAGTTGTCTAGTCTAAATATGACGTCAGAAGCTTTATTGTTTGGTTAAATATTTGAGAGTTCATTGATTTATAAGTATTTGGGTGAGATGGATTATTTTTCTATTAAATATCTGTAATGAACATATCTATCTTCCGATGAGAATTTCTTATCGAATTAAACGTTTTTTCTGTTTCGTTCGGGTACTCCTTAACTGTTTTCAGGTAATAAATAACTGGGACACACTACATCGTGAATGCAAGTTGAATTTTGATTTTAAAACTTATTGCGTTCTAAGAATCAAATAATAAATTCTAAGATTTTTAAAAGCGCTGATTTTGGTCGCCATCTTGAGAAGCCACTTGACAATTTATGGAACGATTTTAAAATTTCTTCAAATTTTCACTTGCCTAGTTTGAAAAAATATAAATCTCATTCATAAAACTCCTAAGATTCTTTTTAGTTTACCTTGCTGAGAGTCTTTCTATTAACTCCTCACTGACAAATATGGGACACACAAAACTTATGAAAATCTCTAAGTCCCTATAAAAGTTTTGCTGTCACTGCATTATCTTTCATATTTAGTATGCTCACATCTACATATGTGTCCGCAGAAGTTTAGCCTCTCTCATGCAAAACCTGAAAAAGGGGAAAGGATAATTGTTTACCAATCAAGATCAGTGTGTTTTCTTTTTTGTAGACTACATTTATTTATAAAACAATGAACTATTGAAACATCACAACGAGAAATATATCTAAAGAAAGGTTAGTCGGTATATTTTATTGTTTTTCAATAAACTACAATACCATAATACAACTACCATTGTTTTTGCGGTTAAAACACTTGTATCATATCTGGAACACTTTGAGGTTAGGTTTACGGTTTTCTTATTGTGCGCTTTTTATAGATGGATACGAAAACCTTTTATTTCAAGAAACAAGTGATTACAGTTGAAATACGGGGACAACAGTGAGAATGAAAATCTGTCTGATGACGATGAATTTCGGCAAAGAAAAAAGTTTGACGTCATACTGGTGGAAGAATCAGATAGCATGGATTCAATGACGATGATACAGATATCAACAATGAAATTATTCCAGATACAGACATTGAAGATGAACAGCGGGACAGCGGAGATGACGTGTTACTGGCAAGGTTGATAAAAGAAAACAAAATCAACAGAGAGATAGCTGCAATGGCAAGAAAAATTCTTGAATATCCCTAATGAAAATATCATTTTTAGAGACTCTAACATCTCCAAAAAAGAAATAAATGCATTCATTGGCATATGTGTTTAGATGTTAATTGTTTATTTACCCGCCACCAGAAATTACTGCAACACTTCAATGGAGATCCCCAATGTGTCCCAAACAGTGACATGCAATATGTTTGAAGAAATCAAAAGCTTTCTTCACTTTAATGGTAATAGTGAATAGATACCATGTGGACAACCTGGACATGATGGGCTCTTCAAAATTTGTCCTTTTCTGAGTAAATTGAGAAACAGATTACTGCTTGTTCCAAAAGAAGAAAATATCCCAGTAGATGAGCAAATAATTCCCACTAAAGATCGACTCTTAAGGTAGTAGAACCTCAAAAAGTCACATACGAGTAAGTGGAGTTACAAGTATTCGTCTTAAGTGGTGTAAGTGGATTCAGTTTTGATTTTGATATTTTGCCTACCAAGCTTCAAGCACATCAACCAAAGTTTGGAGCAACCAGTAACGAGGTTCTCAATATTCTTTGATAACTGATTTACCAACATGCCCCAAAGAATTGGGAATAATAAAACAAGGACGAGGTTCGTTTGTAGGGAAAGTTGCGAGGATTGATGGAGTCGATGTATCGTTTGTTTCTTGTTATGACAATAAAATTGTAAAAATGTAAACATTGTATCTACATATGTGGGGAGTCAGGATGTATCTGGAGTGGGGAGGTTTCGTAGAAAGGACAATTCTTATATAACTATTCAACATTCCCAAATGTATTGGTGTATACAACAGCTACATGGAGGGAGTTGACTTGTTTGATTCAATGTTGGGTTATTACTGCGTACTCATAAGATCAAGAAAATGGTATATGAGGGTGTTCTTCCATTTCATAGATATGATATGCATGACTATTGTGGAGAAGAACAACTCATAATCCAGATCTGTAGTTACCACTTTCTGAATTCAAATTGGCAATAGCAGAGGTTTTTACTAGATCCGATACTGTAACCAAGTAACGTGGAAGGCCGAACAATTGCAGAAATTCGTCTGATCCTGATATGTGGCGAGTTAGTAAAACAAAATCTAAGACAACCTCCGTCTGATATTTGAAGCTGGTTATAATAATTGACTAGCCATACTGAAAAATGTTACATTATGTATGACACAATACTTAGCAGGCGTGTCTTAGCCTTTAGAAGATCAAGAAGACAGAAAACTGAACAAACTTGAATACGACAGTTGGCCAACTATTAGTAGTCCATTCATCTAACATTGTCAAAAGAAATTGATTCGTACATCACAGCGCTGAGAAATATGATTTAATAAAAAATATTATACCGAAAAACTCAATGAAAGAGTCATTCTGTTCTTAGTTCCCTTTTTAACGCCCAAAACCTGGAGAATTGTCGAAATAAGATTTTTATAATTCAGTTAGCTATCGTCCAGTTATTCTTCTATCAATCATTGGAAAATTATTAGAATAATTCTAACATGTTTCAAGTCTATCATTGCAGAACAAAGAACATTAGCCTCATTATAGTTTGGCTTTTGCTATAGTATGGATTGAAGGATTGAATTGCAAGTTCCGGCTTATTTACTATCAACTTAGAAATCCGAAATAACCAGAAGTCAGTTAATGACAAATTAGATGAATTATTAAAGGAATACAGGAAACGACTAGAGGGCTGATCTTCAAAAATACGAAGAACTTAAAAAATATGAACATATGAATCGAAGAAGACCTGTCCAAGATGATACAGGAAGAGAGGAAGGAACTAGTAGCAAAAATGAAGGAGGCCAGGCGGAAAGGACTCAAAGCATTCATAAGGTACGACAAATTAATAGGAGAAGGAGAAGAGAAAAATAACATAGCCAATACCAACCAGAAACGCATAATACAAGAGAGATCTCCGAACGGAGACTCTTTTGAGAAACAACTTAGGAAAATTACAAGAACGCACTGGAGAAAAAACTTAAACGCAGATAAAGGAAGGATTAAGTATGACGACAAGGCAAAGAACAATGATATGACACAGGGATAAAGAAGGGAGTAAAAGGGGAAAAGGTGCAGAATACAGTAATAATAGGTATGTGGAATGTTAAAAGCTTGAGTGGGAAAGAACAAGAAATGATTAACGAGTTTGAGAGATCAAAAATAATTCTGTTAGGGATGATGGAGACAAAAAGGAAAGGGAAAGGGACTGAACTACTGGGCGAACACTTATTAATATACAGTGGGGTGGAAATAACAAAAAGAGCGAAAGAGGGGTAGCATGGCTAATACATAAAAAATGGAAAAGCAAAATAACAAATTGGGATTACTGATGCTAGGAGTATCGACAAGCGAAAGAGAAAATATGAACCTTATCTTAGCATATGTCCCAAATGAGAACGAATGCGCCGAAGGGAAAGATGAGTTTTATGAAAAACTCCAAGAAGCACTAGATAAAACAAAAATTTAAACGCGAGAGTAGAGAAGAATACAACCAGATATGTTCCATACATAGGAAAATTTGGTGAACAGCACATAAACAATAATGGAAGAAGACTATTAGACATACGCATGGACAATGAACTGATAATTACCAACATATTATTTGAACACAAAAATATCCATAAGTATACAAGAATACAAAACAGCAAAGAAGAGAGATCAATATAGACCACATAATTGTTTCAAAAAATCTAAAGAAGAGAGTCCGGGGCACAAGAGCTACAAACTAGGAAGTGACCACTATTTGGTGAAAGTTAAAATAGCAACAAGAGAAAAGGACAGACGTGATAGAAACGCGGGAGAAAGAAGTACGATTCAAAAAATAAAATCGCATAGACTAAGAAAGACTATAAGGGAAAAATTTGTAGAAAAGATACAGGACAAACTAAATGAACGGGAACTGGAAGGCAAATTACAGGAAGTAGAAGATACTTAAAAAATAAAAAGTGCAGAAGCTTGGGGAAGAACAGTTGAAATAAAAAACAAAAAGCAAACAGCATGGTGGTCAGAAGAGATGCAGCAGAGCATAGCAACAAAAGAACAAGCCTGGAAAAATTATCTGAACAAACGGCAGAATCTTACGATAATTACAAAAGAGCAAGAAGACAAGCGAAAGAGAAAGTGGCTGCGGCAAATAGAGAAGCATGGGAGAAATTCGGTATGACAATGAAAGAAACTTTAAAGAAAACCAGAAATTATTCTATAGAGTGGTGACCAACCTAAGAAATGAAAAAAGGAATTGAGTCACGTATATAAACGACAAAAACAACCAAGGACTCACAGACGGGAGACGCATTATGGAAAGGTGGAGAGAGTACTTCCAAGAACTACTGGCGGCGGAGGGAAAAGAAGAACAACCGAAAAAGACCTCGTAGAATAACGAAGATATAAGACAACAAGATGGAAGAATTAAGAAAGAGCTTGCAGAAACTCAAAGTGAGTAAGACGCCAGGACATGATGAAATAACAGCGGAAATGCTAAAATACATGGGAGACAAGGGAAAAGAAATATTCATACAACTGCTGAACAATATAACAAGAGATAACAAGATACCAGAAGACCAATCCACTAGAATTACAGAGGTATCTCGCTAATAAGCACAGCAAGGGAAATATACAAAAGTATTCTGACAGAAAGCTAAAAAACGATACGGAAAGTGAACTAATGGAAGAACAGAATGGTTTCAGAACGGGCAGAGGAACAACGGATGAAGTATTGTGATAAAACAACTAGCAGAAAGAATAATAGACACAGGAAAGGAATTAAGCGTGTGTGTTTCATAGACATCAAGAAGGCGTTTGATTCAGTGGATAGAGAACTCATCTACAAAACGCTGGAGAAGAAACACGTCAGTAAAAAGCTCATTGTTAACATTAGAAGCCTTTATAGATGTTCAAAGAACCACGTGAGAACCAGCAACAGATCAGAGGCCATGATATAGCTAAAATCTGTAAACAGAAAACCAGGAAAACTTACTGGGGTTATTATAATCCTGAACGAATAGGAATCAGCAAACTATGCATCGCAGATGATATGGTGTTGATGGTAAAAAACAAACAAGATCTCAAGTGGAACTTGGAGATATGGAACGAAGAGCTAAAGAAAAAGAAATTATATATCAACGCAGAGAAAATCAAAAGGATGATAATAACGAAGACTAAGACAAAAATAAAGCTATTTTTGGAAAATGAAGAGATCGAACAAGTCTCCAAGTTTAAATACTTAAGGATCATATTATCGGAAGATAGAAAGACAGAAGGAGAACTGGGGAATAAATGAAAGCTACAACTAGACTCGATTATCAACTGAATAAACACATAACCCACAGAAAAGAACTGTCAACAAATACTAAGATAAGAATACACAACGTGTTGTACACCCCCACGTTAACAAATGGCTTGGAACTATGGAACAGGGAAGAAGATTGCAAGTAAAGGAAATGAAGAACCTGAGACACAGTAAGAAATGAGGAAATAAGAAAAATATTGAAAGTAAAACCGATAGAACAAAAAATAAAAGAAAATGCATTACGCTTTTTGGACACTTAATCAGAATGGATCCAAGAAGGCTAACAAGAAGAATATGGAAGATGGGAAGACCGACATAGGAAAATATTTAGCCGGGATGAAATTAGACTGAAACGAGACAGTAACACAAGCAAGAGACAGGGAGAATTGGAGAAGACGCATAGCAAGCACAAGGGAAGTAGAAACAACATGAGCAACATTAACCTCGACACAGGCAATGCCAGTAGAAGAGGTCAAGAATTAAGTAAGTAAGTAACACGTTTCAAGTCTATCTTTGCAGAGCAAAACCTCCATTACAGTTTGGCTTTTGATAAGGTATGGATTGACGGATTGATTTGCAGGTTCCTGCTTATTTACTATCAATTTAGTTTCATTTCGAAAGTTTACTTTGGGAATAAATAGTTTCTTTTACTATTATGAAAAACTAAAGAAACATGCCGAGAATATTTATAATTGCTCTAATTTTATTGTATAGGTACATTAAACAGAATAAATATCAACAACACGGAGATCTCTTATTTACTTTGTTTCAAGTTTCAAGCAATTATTTCTTAATGTTTCTATTTGTTAAGGTTCTTCTTGTTACTCTATTTTCAGCGCTTTATCGATGTAATTATATTTGATTTTCTAATATCATACATGTGTTTAGATAAGGCCAAACTGTTTATAATAAATTTAACTTAATTCAGTCTAACACATCTAAGTCAATATTTTCCATTCAATTCAAATAAAAAGTAGAATTTATTGTCGTGGGATTGTTTATAAGTTATAACACGTGCTCATCAGGGAATCAAAGGTTCTGCAGAATGATTTTAGTCATGGGATCTATTTCCTAATTTTTAGTCTTTTTGATTTGTTTGTTTTGTCTTATCTTCAGTTACTGTGATCTTTATAATTTACTAGATATAATAAGCTGAATTAGACCAATCTGGATTTTGGAAGATCCTGATTCTTTTACTTTTGGCATGTTGTGGATATCATGATTTTAGAGATATTTTTTATGATCTTAGTAACGAATTGTATTACTTTACTTGATATTATAATGTCGGTTTTTATCGTATAAAAAATAAGAGAACAAGTCATTGTATTATTTAATATTTTAGTAAACTTCCGAATTTCCATATCTTTAGATATTTTTCTTATCATAAATTTTGATGTAGAAAAGAAGTACACGAGTACACAGATAATTCAGTCTAGAAAGATTATCAGTTGAACGTACATACATATAAATAGCAATAAACTCCATTGACCTTTTTTTATATACATATATATATTTTAAGATTAATTTACAATATAATAAATTTTTTTATTCAGAAATAAATCGCATTTTCAAAGGGCACGCGATTGACATTCAGTTATAATAGATATTATCATCCTTAAAAAATTATTTTCTATGGTTCTCTATAAAAGCCAAAACATCTTTTGTAATGAAATCAGAAAGAATCCTTAATAGGATGTTACCTTGAGAATTGAATTGATTACGCAATTAAACTTGGCAAAGGTTTCTTATTACGTCAAGGGTATTACTTGGTATTACTATACTACACTATCTAAGAATACTTGAAATATGGACAGCTTTTAGATTTATAATATTAGAAAATCTTTATGAACAGGATTAAGTTTTAAGTTTTCTTGACAAGTGCAAGTTTTATCTTAATACCGAATACTACTTACTTGCCTCCAGTTCAATGTATTCTAACCTCAATTTTGAAGATCTTTGTTGCTATGGTTTGTATTACATATTATTTATCTAATAATAAGTCATCGATCACTGAATATTTTTAATTTATAAAATTTGCTTTAAACGTTTCATTTTGGCCTAATATAAACCATTCACTTCTTAATCTATCAAAAATTGTTGTGTTTGCAGCAAAAACAAATATTTACAGACATTATGGCGTATGTTTATTTTGAAGAGTAAATGAATCCACTTTATTTTGCCCAACCTTTGTGTACAGTTTTTTTATAATATTTTTTTCATTTCTATTTCGAATAAACTGCAATGACTGAAGGGTTTTTAAAGATTTTCTTCATCGTAAATTCCCCTTTTACGACATGCTATATCCGGGATATTTTTTATAACATCGAGATCTCGTGCCTTGTTTTGTAACATTTTCTGCAAACAAAAAGAAAAAAACATCCTTTTATAGAAATAAAATGTATCATTAATTAAAAATTTGATACGAGGTTAACATGAATAATTTTTGTACGAGTATTATAATCATGGTATATCCACCAAACCGAAAACTCTTGGTAATGATAAGTTAATAGAACTGCTACATGCGTTGTATCTAGAAGTTCTTATCGGCCTACTTTTAAAAAGTACTTAGAAATGAATATCTTAAATCAATCTACAAGTATCTCACTTTTTGTCTTTTTGGAATAATGTAATGGAGGAAGTTTTTAATTTTCAAATAGTCTGATGGTTATCTAAGCAACACAAAAAATTCCAATCTGAACAGCGTCATTTATATTTATTAAATTGTCTAATCTGTAAGATATTTCTTGCTAAATTGTCTGTTACTTTCCACCACTCAGCACGAAGTGAATTCATTGCTGATATCGTTAAGTTGAAATTTATGGGTTTGGTCACAAAATAGTGTTTGCATTCACGACAGTGCACGCACGTCAGTGCAAAAAGAGAGTTAAATAGAACACTATGTAGAAAATAAACCAAATCAGGAGTCGGAGACTTCCAAATTAACCTTTAGGGTGGAGATATAAAAGCCACAATCTTGCTCTAAACTATGTTCATGAATATTCGACCGGTCTTCATAGAACTTAATTATCAGTGATGACAATTGACTAACACGAATGTAAAATTAAAATTAATAAAAACGATACTAAATACAGAAAAAAACATCGTACTAGTTCTATGGGTTGACCATTAACCAAGGGATCCGAGTTCCAATCCCTGTAGGAATAAATAAATTTGAGAAAAGTGAATATTAATTTGGTCGTAATATTATAGGGAATGGAACATCATCTACATCCACTTCTGAAGTACAAGATAGCTGTTCTGGTTTATTTGCAATCTTCAAGGCGATAGACATTGTAGTATGGGTTCAGGGTCTCGCTGGGCTTTGGCACGACTTCTCCGTTCGTTTGGCTTAGACTTGGTAAAATTGTGCCCCTAACCCACTAATTATTTGATGGCACTAACTGCTTTACGCAGGTATAACACTTATTATCATCGTCACCTTTGTCTAGACTCAAATACTGTATTTCACGGATTACTGACGTTCCGCGCAGTCAGCTGTAGGTGCTCCGCAAATGTTTGTATCAAAGTGTCTTAAAATGATTTTGTTAAGGTAGAAGAGTACTAGCAAATTCCATCTTGAATCGATTTGCTGCCTTAATCCAATTTATTGACATTTCCGTGTCTTCATCCTCCCCTTCCACCGATTGCAGGACAGTTTGATTCAAGCTTGCACGACAAGAAACTTGACTTGGATGATGTGGTGTAAACTCATCCCAGACAAGGCCCATATGGTCTTTGGATATTCCAAACTAGAATTTTTACCGCAATTAATCATAGAATTATCGAAGGATTACTAGTTATGGCATTTTATTGTACGAAACTTTGGGACTTGAAGTGGGAGAAGAAGAAAGCAGTGCTGAGAGAAGCTTTACTTAGATTGTTTCTACCTTTTAAGGAATTTCATCTTACAATACCAGATAATTTTATCACCTTTCAACCTGCTGTCTCTTCTAGAATGAATCCTCAGATTCCTTCAAGAACTTCTTACACTCATAGGCTTAATACTGGCTTTGGACCAATATCTATTGATTCCTTTTCTCCAGGCGCTTTATTTTCTGGTCCTAACATTTTGAAAAACGTTGTTTTGAGATGATTCAGACTAGACTGCTATGCTAGTGGTTGGAAATTTCGCAGAAACGCTGTTGGGATTTCAGTTGCAGTCCAGTAGGCGCGTTGGGAACCGAACTTGATCTGTTTTGCTTATTCTTTTATACCAAACAAGGTAATCTCCCTGTTTGTATAGTTTTCTATTCTTTTGAAAGATTTTGACCGCTTAAATCCTCTTAGTAAAGGAACATCTGTCTTCGAATTGCCCATGAAAGACCGCAAGAACTGTGAAGATTTCTATCTCAGAAGAGATGTTACACTCTGGCTATTGCACATTCAATAGATATTGAGCTTGATACTGGATAGAAAGTAATGTACATTTGTCCCTGCATCATCTGTAGAAGATTCAAGCATTGAGAACTGCAAAATTTGGTTTTTTTCAACCTCGTTTTCACAAGGTAAAGTATACTCAAATTTTCATGAATTTCCGTTTTCTTATCTATTGAGAAGAGATAATTTCCAACTGAGTTATCGGTTTTCTCTAATTACCACTTTTTATGAATGATGTTTACTGTTTTTGAGAAACATTGTTTGTTGACGGTATCATATTGGAAAGACTAAATTTGGACTTTCGTTAGATTTATAGAGACTTTGGTGCATTCCTGTTTTTCTTCAATAATAACATTAATAATGGTTTCGACATACAGTTCAATGAGCAGTTGTGTATTGTAGTTTAAAATTTATTTCGAATAAAAATTATATTGCCATTAGCACTTCTTTCTGTTCATTCATTCATACTTGTGACGTAAAAATTTAAAGAATAGAATTCTTGCAACAAAATTATTCGCGCAAACGTAACAAACGTATTAGGTCCTTTATGTATCCATACCCTTTTCTTTTCTTTGTTAAGCAATAAAACTTTAATCTTGATTTTCTTTTTGTTAAATGAATTAGCCAGTAGTAGTTAAAGCCAGTGGCGCACTCTTATGCTCTAATACCAAGTTTTTCTTTATTATTTGTTTGTTCTTGGGCACCACTACATTTATTTTTTATTCAGGCAATATTCCTCCATAAAAACATTATAACTTCAAACTAATACCATTCCGGAAACCTGGATTTTCCCTCGAATCTCGTTCTCTGAAGAATACTATAGGTCGAATGTTTTTTATTAGATTTATACATTTTTTATCGTTTTAACCTTAGAAAGGGAAAACTTTCTTTTCTGTTTGGTTATATAGGTAAATAATTTATTTATGACCGCAATCTTTAAGACCGTAACTAGTATATAAATTTTTAAGGGATCAGATTTGTTTTATATGGTGTAGTCAAAAGATCATAAAATGAAAAAGACGTGTAATGTGTGTCGTATCGTTTTATGAAAAAGTAAAATGTTATTTACAGAGTTGTTCTTAAAATATCTAGAAATGATAGTGTACAGAATTTATTATTCTAAGATTTTTATACAAGAAACTTTTATATATTATTTTAAGTAAATAATTGCCTCTTGCTTTATATCATTTTAAAGAATTTTTATGTTAAAACCTTAAATTGCTTTACTTTGGCAGATTTTCTTATCCTGGATTAACATATTTCGACGCAACGTTTACGAAGAGCCTATTATGTATAAAACCATGTGATATCAAATGAAATAAAAACATAAATATATTGCTGTGGTTTTCAATCACGCAACAATTCAGTTAAATATTTCAGAAACAAATTCTACTTTTGCTATTATTTCCATCGTAAGTTAATCATAATTAAGTTTGCAGATGGAAGAATGGATTGGTTTTTATAATCAAAAAGTTCCTTCACATAACACACCGGGTATTGCATTGGAAGCTTTTAGTGGTAGTAAAATTTGACAAGATTAGTCAAGAATGCATTGACTCTATATAAAAATGACTTGCAATTTGATGTTAAGCATGCAATCATAAGCAGTATTCGAATTATTTTATTATTTATAACATTTCCAGTTGTACACATTAAAATGTTGTTTTCACTATGGACGAACTTTATATACAAGCTAAACACTATCGTCATATTGAAATTGCTTGTCTTAAAATAGGTGGAATATAATTTAGTTAGAAAATAGCCAGGGTCGGGGTCGAGGCAAAATTAGATTTTTGTACCCCGCTATCCCGTACGAGCCAATAGAAGGGTAAAAACATGTTTGAACTGATTTTTGCGGCCGTACGACCGTGTGCCGTGAGCCAGTAGCCTCACTAGCTTAACGTGTGAAGCCGGACTTGTACATGTACATTAAACAAACCCTTAAAAAATAGCAGTTATAAGATAATTAAAGTTTAAAGAAAACTTAGGTTAGGTTGTAGAGCGACAACCAATTTATGTTCAGTTTTTCCAAAGACAAAAAAGAAAGGTTTGTTTATTCACTAGTCACTTATTTGTTTGCAAAATTGTTAGTTGATGACAAAATATGTTATCTATTAATTAGGAGGTCACTATGAATATTAAAAGCGTCCAATTAAATAATGAATTCAGCATTTAAACTTTAGAACATTGATGAGATATTGAAACGATAAGGGCAGCTTTTGAAGTCACGTCGTACACTGATCGTGCAGTTGCAACAAAATCAGTTTTGTAATTTCCCTAATTGTACATAGCTTTAAGCATGTAAAGAAGTGTTAATGTGCTATTATTAACAAACGAGTATCTGACACAAACATTGTTGTATCTAACAGCTTACCTTAATAGCTGGTTTGAAAACACATTTGCGCAAGAACTTAAATGATTGAGCACCCTGAAAGAATCTAAAGTTTGAGAAACACCTGAAGGTTTGAAAGGGCATAGAGCTTCATATGAATTCAAAGCTGTATGGAAACCTGGGAATCTGGGGCTTCACATGTATTGAGGGTATCATAAGTACCTGGATATCCACAAGAAGACACATATTTAGGCAGTGACACATTTTGCCAAAATTCACTTTTTGGAATGCAGAACAGATATTTTGAAGCCAGAAGATTTCTAACGGGTTAATTAAGGTTAAAAGATGCATTTATTTACTAACTAGAGGAAGTTACAGCTGTCGGATTATGAATTTTGATAGCCATTAAGTGTAAGTTAGTCAGAGTGACCACCTGTTTATTTGTTTGTTCGAGCTGAATTTTTCACATGGATAAGCCGCTGATCGATCAAACTATCCCTCACAAATTTTCGGAGATTTGTATGGGATATTGTTCATTTTTGCTTGCTTGTATATGCTACGGCAGAATTCTTCGTTCCATGTTTAATGCTTGACATCTTATAGTAGCGCGTCTAGAATTCTCTTATTTGCAATCTTTATGCTAACATCGCCATGATGGGTCTGCTTTTCAGCATATGATGTAAGTGGGTGTGAAAGGGATGACAACGTCTACTGAAATTCTTTGAGGTCATTAACAGATGGATCAACGACGTTTGAAGGTTCATATCTAAAAAAAGATCAATTATTTTATTCTTCTTCATTTTCTTTCTCTTCTTGATAGGACTTGGTCTTGTTCCATCTACTTTATTAATATTAAGCCTCTTGGGAAGCTGATGTCCAACTTCCGCGCCATCTCTTGGGTCTTTTGCCCACTTTGCCCATCGATCGTCCGTTATTCTATTAATATGATTTTGAATTTTGAGGTCTTCTCTTATTGCCGAACTGCTTATCTGGTCTCTCAAACTTACTCCTTTAATCGCTCTTAATGTTTTCATCTCTGCTGTCCTCATTATGTTCTTTGTTTTTGTTATATCTGCTCGAGTTTTTGCCGCGTATGTGTGCACTGATCTTACTACTGTTTTGTAGATGTGGATTTTGCTTTGAGTGGATCTGTATTTATTTCTCCATACGAAATCTCTCAGATAGCCGAAGATTCTTGAGGCTTTGTTTACTTGAGTGCGGACCTCCCTTTGTAAGTTTTTGCAGCTTGTTATTTCCATTCCTAAATACGTGCATTGCATAGTTTGCTGAATGGGTTTGTCATCTACGATCAATCTTATAGGCTCTTTTGATATGATCATTGATTATGTCTTCTCTACCGATATTTGCATATTGAGCTTCTCTGCTGTTGTTTGGAACCGATGCAATAGCCGCAGTAAGTCATTTTCGTTGTCTACTGTCAAAATTGCGTCATGGGCATAGCATAATATCTTCATAGATTTTTGTCCCGTTTTATACCCTACCCTCCGTTAACATCTTTTACGCTGTTTATTATTTTGTCAATAATTAAGTTGAACAGAATTGGACTCGTGCTGCTGCCTTGCCGAATTTTCGTTAGTACTGGTATTTTTTCGGTATCCTTGTGGTATTTTAATCTTTGTTACGTTGCCCTTATTGAGATGTTCTACTGCGTAAATATAATCTTTGTGTATCTTATGTTCTCGGAGTGTTCCTAAGACATCGGCTATTTGTACTCTGTCAAACGCTTTTTTGAGATCTACCAAACAGAAAAATAGAAGTCTTTAATATTACAGAGATTTTTCAATCATTTGTTTTAGGATAAAAATTGCATCTACCGTCGATCTGTATGGTCTGAAGCCTTGTTGCTTTTGTTGTTATAATTTTTGTTAGTAACTTGCTAGTGCTGTTCAGCTGTTATCATTCTGTAGTTTTCGGGTTTTTGTTTTCTTTTTTGTAGTTGGAATCGTGATGCTGTTTTTCCATTCAGTGGATGTTTGTTGGGTTGAAATTATTCTTTGAAATAATAATGTTAGCTCTTTTTCTAATTCAGGTCCGACCTACTCAAGTATGTCATTAACGATTTGATCTGAGCCTGGGGCTTTTCTGTTTTCCAAGTTCATTAGTGGCTCGTGTACTTCTTCTTCTCGTAAAACTTGTTCCATGCAGTTCTTTTCGTAGATGTCATTGTTACTTTCTCGTTGTCCCTATAGAGTTTTTATATAGATTTCCCATTTTTCTGATGTAATGGTGTTTGTTTGTACTTCCTCGTTAACTGCCCTTTTTCTATTTCTTAGTGTGTTCCAGATCTTTTTCTGTCCTCCATATAGGTCGTGTTCCATGTCGGCAGAAAATTTTTCCCAATATGCTTTCTTCATTTCTTTTATTGCGTCATTCACTTAATTTCTTACTGCCTTGTATTTTTCGTACTCTTCAGCTGTTCTTATGTTTTTGTATTTAATATAAGCGTCTTTCTTTTCTTTCGCTAATGTTTTTACCTCCTCTGTAAAGCTAAGCTTATTGGTTTTTCGTCTGCTTATGTTCACTTTCCTGATTCCAAGTGCTTCTTTAACACTTTCGGTTATATTTGTTTTTATCTTATCGCAGGCTCTTTCTATATCTTCATCTTCTGCTATAGGGTTAGAAACCATTTTTTCTTCTAATCTATTCTTGTATAGTAATTTGGTTGAGTCGTCATTTAATGACTCTATTTTAAATTTTTCGATGCTGAATGGTGGTTTCTTCATTTGGATTTGCATAGGCCTAGTCTATGCTCTGTCACTACATTTGCCGACGTTAGTGTTCTTACGTCTAGTATTTGACTCGGACGGATAGCTCTATTGCTGATAATCTAATCCCAAAGGTGTATTTGTGCTGGTTTATACTACCGATCCTGGAATTAAAATCTCCCATTACGAAGATTTTAGATTTTTCGGGTTGCAGTTCCTTGAAAAAGGCTGTACGTTCTTCTTTAGGTTTGTTTATATCTGGCGCATATACGCTTATAAAGTACGTTTTCTCTGTTTTGGTTTTAAGGGAAATGTAACATAATATTACTATATACATACTGCACTTCAAATTTATCATGTACAAGGATCCCCACTCTAGCTTGTGCTCTTTGAGTTTTCTCTTTCCCGCTATAGAACAGTATATAATTTTGGTATCTTGTTTTCTTTTCCTTTTTTCTTCAATTCCGACAATGCACATATTTCGATCTTGTGTTTGTTCAATTCCGTAATGATTTCCTGGTCTCTACTGTTCCATGATGTTATATTCCAGCTTCCAATTCATACCTTTTGTGATTTCCATAGTCGTTTTTTCCGTTGTCTCGCCGTATCATTTTTCCATAGAATCATTTTATTGTGCATCAAAATTTGAGCTATGACCATGACCCTTTGTAAGTATAGCTCCAGGGGTGCAGTATACTTCCTAAGATTGATTCTTTTTTTTAGACATATTTGACATTAAATAAACTCAAGTTTCCTGACAACATAATTTTTGCCTAGATTACCGTTTTTCAAAATTTTTAACTAATACGTGGTTATGAAAGAATGCAAACTAATAATGCTTGCGTTTGGACTGATGTAATGAAATATTTCTGAAGATTCTCTTATTCTACCGAGATTTAAAACTGAAATTTATATATTTGAAGTAAAAGTGCTTAAAAACAAAACTATATAAATAAGAATTCTATGAATTAATTTTACAAAGTCTTACCGTTTATTAAATATAATTTGGAAATTTTGCAACATTGAATATGCTAATTGTTTGAGATTGTATTGTAAGATACCCTGAGAATAAATGATATTTTTCACTATAGTATTAAAGTTCAAAGACATTCCAAAAAACTTAAAGTGCTCAAGGTGCTCCACCCAGCATTAAAACGATTTTAATTAATAGGTACACAAATTTGCTGTAATTTAAGACTGAAAACTACTTTCACGTAACGAAGTTTGTACCTGATAATTATGGTGAATGAAATTTTATATCTGAAACTAACGCGGAAAATTAAATTTAGAGACCAAAAACGCTATTCTTAAGAAAACAGGGTTTATACGGTAATTAACAATTTACGTATGTATATAATTTGAGATTGCTATTAGAATGTTTACAAAACCTCGTTTGCTCTAATTTATTACTTTTTTTTGCATATTTTTGTAATTTATTTTCCTGTAAGATAGCGCTTGATAAATTGATCACGACGTGTTTTTTCCTTTCTGCTCATGGGATAAAAATGAAGATTAGGGTAAAAATAGAACCCGTACATTTTTTATTATGTGAAAAATAAGCATTTTGGTGACACTTTTTGCTTCCATCAACTATATTGTGTTAATCCATGATATGAATTTAGTTCAAGGTGAAAATGTGTTCAATTTGTGCTAAAAATTGTAGTTTCGCCTTAAAATTATGTGTGCTAAATAAGTAGGACAACAGCATTATAATATAGGTAGTACTTCAAGGCCAGATAAAGACCACGTTTAAATATGATATTGCAAAAAAATCATTTTTAATACAAAGACTGATGATTTGACTTTTATTTCCAGGAACTGATAAATTTTATTATACTAACCGATACTTAATTGTCGTATACGCTCTTTTTTTAACTTTTATCACAATTTCGATAAAATTATCACCAGAGTCATAGACCTCCGTCAAAGTTATTTGGCCTTGAGTAAAATGGGTCAATTTTTTTAATACGTAAAGTGTTTTGGATCATGAAAATTATTTTTATTAGAATTAAATAACCTAGACATTTTTTCAAAAAAAAAACACTAAAAGATAAAATATTTTTGGTCAACGTAAGTCATTTTTGACCTCGAGTTGTTTTCCGATAAAAATTACTTAATACAACGACATTGAACCTGACATTGGAAAAGCTTTCCCTCACGCAAGAATCCAATTTTCTTCCATTTGCCTGTGGGAAATATTTCTATTATATCATAAATTTTCAAGCAATTACATCTTGATTTAATTTGACAACTTATTTTCTTTCTATTTTTTATAAACAAATATTACAATAAACATATCTATCTTCTCCAATAATAATAAATTTCTTGCCCAAAAGAAAGTCTAAAGAGCAAATAATGATAGGAGCATGACCGATAATTCTAATAATATATGAACAAATAAAACAACAGAATAACCGTCATTGTTTTTCTTTTATTATTATTAGATTAACACGAGCTCATAAAATTTTAGTAAACAATATTAGAGATTCAATTTTAAGAAATTCAAACAAAAAATATCAATGAACCATGAAACTAACGATCAAATATAAATCAAGATATCAGTAACACATGTTATAGTATGTGAGAACAGAGAAAAAAGTGATGACCTTATAATGGTTATCATAAATCGGAACGAATGAACTCAAGACTCCAACTTCCAGTTTCATTTCTTTCGTTTATTATCTGGGATTATTCGAGAAAAATAGAATTTTTATACAGGGGGTATTTTGGACTTGGATTCCTGTTTATTTATAATTCAATGTTTACAAATTTAGGTGTGTTTTGACGCTTTTGCGATAATTTATTTTGATTAGTTGTGGTGTGATTCTTCTATGATTTATCTCTGATACTAACATTGACGTTCAATATTAGTAGTAATTTTAATAAACCTTTGATCGCTCATACAGTATGATTTGAGAACTCTTGGTCTCGATAGTTTCCTCTATTAAATTATGGCGAGAAATCAGAAATCTGTTTGCTGACTGTCTTGAGAGAATTTCTAAACCAAAAGAAGGTCACAATCAATATTGGCAATCAACACTATTATAAATTTTAACAAAACTCTAGGTCTCGACCTCATCCCAGAAAAGGTATAGTCAAACTAGGAACCTATTTAAATCTCTAATAAGACATGAACCAACTAGTTGGAAGGTCATCATGCTATCCAAACCTAGAAGATTTCCAAACCAAGATAAATCATACAGATCGATATCATTATTACCAATTGTTTCAAAATTATCCGAGAAACTTTTTCTCAGAAGGCTAAAAACTATAGTAGAGAAAAAAATATTAATGCCAAATCACTAATTTGGATTTAAATGCAAGCACTCAGTTATAGAGGAGGTAGAATTTCAACACTCGCAAAAGTGCTGAAAGAAATATTTCTTGACGTTCCCAAAAGGGCTCATTCATAAGCTAAACAAAGTATTGCCCAAAGAATTTGTAGCACTCTTACTGACTTACAGTTCTGATAAACCGTTCAGAATAAAGCAAGAACAGTTTCATTAAGAATTCAGAAAAATAAAGAGTCGGAGTCTCAAAGACAGCGTTATAAGACCAATCTTGTATCCATTCTGTGCTTGTGATATCTTGCAGATTGTGAGTACAACGCTAGCGACCTTTTCAGATGATACTGCTATTATAGCAATTAAAACCAACGTTGAAAAAGCCACGACCAATCTACAAAGAGCTACCCAACACAAAGCAAGATTATAACCATGATAACATAGAGGCGATCAACTTCATAGATAATATCAACCAAATCTTCTACTGAAACAGTTGTATTACATCAATTTAGACCCCAGTGTATAAATTTTTGAGGGACCTTGAATTCTTATGGCTTTATAGGTTATTATATGAATCCTCGAAGTTCTTTAAAGTTTAGGTAGGGTCTTGTAGAGTCATTAGGTTTTTGCAGGGCCTCGAGTCGTTGCGTTTCCGTGCTTTTTGGGTTCTTATAGGACTCTTTTAACTCAATTTATAAGAAAACTTCTAGAAACTTATTTTTAGATCTTATTAGAAATCTCACAGATTAGTAACCTGGAACATTAGAGGCTTAAACGGGAAAGAAATGGAACTCATCGATAATTTCAAGAACTCACATTAATCTAATAGCATTAACTGAAACGAAGAAAGGGAAAGGAATACAGATTATAGGAGATGGTAACCTGCTTATATATGGAGGGGTAGAAGAAACGGATTGGGCAAAAGGAGGCGTAACTGATTTGATTCTAAAAGATAAAATTAAAAAATTAAAAATTGGGAGAGAATTAACCAGAGACTGATGAAAGTTGAGATGAAGATGAATATAATGTACAGATAAAACGGTTACTTTGGTAATAGCATATGCCCCAAATGAAAATGACAGAATTGAAGTGAAAAACAAATTCTGGAACCAATTGCAACAAATGATAGAAAAATATACAGATAATTTAATAATTTTGGGTGACTTTTATTCAAGAGTTGAAAATAAGTGCAATAATTGGATAGGAGTAATAGAAAAATATGGAGAGGAAGCTGTGAGCACAAATGGAAAAAGATTGCTTGAATTTTGCTCAGATAATAATCTTGCAATAGCTAATACATTCTATGAACACAAAGAAATACATAAAATAACAAGAGAAATTTCACAACTTAATGAAAAGTCAATAATAGATTACGTAATAGTATCGGGTAACTATAGTAATAAAGTCACGGATGTTAGAGTGAAGAGAAGCGAACATTACCTAATTGAAATAAACCTAAAGAAAGACAAATTAAGAAAAGAATAGAAGAATGACACCAAGATGAATTATAAAGGAAGAATAGGAAGAGACCCAATGATTAGAGCAAAATACAAACAAACAACTGGGGAAAAGTTCGACAAAGAAAGTCTGAATAATCAGGAATTGGAATTGGAAAATAAATGAAAAATTTTCAAAGAAATATTACTTGGCATTACAGAAAAAATTTGCGTAACTTTTACAGGAAACAAACTAACTGGTGAAACGAAAATATTAAAAATGGGGTAAATGTAGAGAAAAAACTCGGGAAGAATGACTTGCAAGATAAAAGTCGACAAAAGCAAGAGACATATAAAGACCAAAGAAATAAGGTAAAACTATTGGTCAAGGAGGCGAAACAAAAAAATTGGGTAGATTTTGGAAGACCAATGGAAGAAAATAGTGTGCAAAACATAAAGTTATTTTATAGAATATTCAGAAATATGAGAAACAAAACAAAAATAAGGCTTAGGCTGATCAAGGATCGAAACAGGAATATCATCACAGAGCAGGAAGAAATTATCGAACGCTGGAGAGAATACTTTGCGAAACTTTTAAATAATGGAAACAGTATGGATAATAAATATATGAAAATTAAGAGCAACGACAAGAAAGAAGTAAGGATAGAAGAGAATGAAAAAGAAGTAGAGCTACAAGAAGTAGAACCGGCTTTAGAAAAGTTAAAAAGATGTGATAGTGTAGATGCAGAACTATTTAAGTTTCTTGGGCCAAAGGAGAAAGAAGAATTACGGAATATTCTGAAACTTGCATAAAGGAACAAGAGAATACCAAAAGAATGGAGTACAGCCATTATTCTTCCTATGCATAAAAATGGTGATTCAAGGGTCTGTGGTAGTTATAGAGGTATTTCGCTTCTCTGTACTGTTTTAAAAGTATATGAATCCATAATAGAGGAGCGGTTAAGACAAATAATTGAACCTAAGCTAGTCGATATTCAAAGTGGTTTCAGACCAGCACACAGCACGCAAGATCATATTTTTACTCTACAACAAATTATTGAAAAGGCCTTGGAAAAAGATGGGACAGCATACCTAGGCTATTTGGACATGAGCAAAGCTTTTAATATGGTTAACAGACACGGAACATGGAAGAATCTAAAGAACAAAGATGTAGATGATGATCTTATAAACACAATCAACCAAGTAAGAACGTGCAATCGATCATCGATGATATTCACAATGACGGGGTAAGCCAAGGAGGGGTGTTGAGCCCCCTCTTATTTATAAGCGTTATAGGTGAAGTAATAAAAAAGAGTTGGAATAAAACAAATAAGTACGTGGTAGGATTTAACAAATTGCAAGCTGTGAAAGTAGAAGCTGATGATATTATACTCGTAGCAAGAAATGAAAGAGACTTGGAACAAAACATGAAATTTTGGACAGACGAGTTAACAAAGTATAACCTAACTATTAATCTGGAAAAAAAGATAATGGCTGTAGCTACAAAAAACGTGAAGATAAATATTGAAATAGGAGAACAAAGAATGAGCAGGTAGATACATATAAATACCTAAAGGTAATGATAAATGAAAAAGGAATGCAAGAGAAATAGAATAAAGGCGAGACCAAGACAAGAGTTGCTGCGAACTTTGACAATATTTCGCCTAAACTTAAGTTGGCTAAGATTTCTTCCAGATTCTCGATATAAATACCAAGCATTGTAAATTGCAACATCGACCAAATATGTGAAAATTTTTTTGAACGGACTCCAATTCGATAACTAAAAGTAGTACAAATGCATTATTTCTATTTCATTCTTATGCATGTCTTACCATAATATGTTGCTGCTGTCCATTTGATCAGTCCGTCCCATATTTTTGTTTATTTCTTGATTGCATAAAGACGCGACAAAGCAATATTCTTTT
Source organism: Ignelater luminosus (assembly GCA_011009095.1). Lineage (NCBI taxonomy): Eukaryota > Metazoa > Arthropoda > Insecta > Coleoptera > Elateridae > Ignelater > Ignelater luminosus. Next base: position 35,932 of record VTPC01002789.1, on the reverse strand, counting down.
TTTTTCATGTTTAGAGATCCTTTATACAGATGCAACAGGTTCAACCCTAAAACATGTACTGGGGACTTATCAACACTGTTATCCACCCAACGAACATATATTTGATACCAGTATCTTTATTTAGACCCTTTGCTCCATATTCATTATGTTTCAAAGTATACAGCAAGTTAGTACCCGTGAATATATTGTCGAAGAAAAACTTATAACGTAAACTTCTTTTGTCACCGTGTTCATCAACCATTTTCATCAAGGGGGCAGCACACTTACCGAATTTCTTCTCATAAGTTTAGTTTGCCGTTGGGCTCTTAACTTGGTATGCTTCAAAATTTATCTACCAGCAGTAACGTACGGAGCAGAAAACTGGATTCTAGGTGATAAATATGAAAAACGTCTACAAGCTACCGAAATGAAGTACCTAAGAAGGGTAGTAGGGACAAGTAAGATTGATAAAAGGAAGAATGGAGATATCAGAATGGAATTAAAAGTAAAATCATTAAAAGAAAAAAATAGAAGAAAAGAAGCTAAAATGGGCGGGACATGTGTTAAGAATGGATGATAATCGTCAAGTAAAAACAGTATGGAATGCAAAAGCAATAGGAAGAAATGGAAGAGGCAGGTCAAGGCAAACGTGGAACGACAGTGTAAATGAAATACTGAAGAAAAGAGGGAAATCTTGGGCATTATTGATATCTTCCTGTAAATTTACACAATTTACAGCACCAAATATTTAAAACCATCAGCATAAAGCAAACGCCGTGCTTTACTCACTACAATCGGTAAGTCTTTAATGAATTTGTTGAAGAGAAGTGGTTCTAGACATGAACCTTGTGGTATATTGATATTGACTTCTCGATGTGACTGTACATTTGATTAGACAGTATTCTTTCAAAAATTTTTGCCATTGTTGATATAACCGAGATAGGACGGTAATTGCAAATACTGGAAATATCGCCGTTCTTGTGTATAGGTACTACTTTAGTTAGCTTTCACATGCTCGAAAATTCTCCAACCGCTATAGCCATGTTAATAACCTTCATCAATGGATCTTTGAGAATATCGGAACTATATTTTATGATGAAGCATGGTATGTTATGCTAATTGCTTTTTTAACATTTTTTTCATCGACCAAGTTGAAGTTAAATAGATCCAGTTGATAGTAGTCAGTTGTTGCTGTTATTATGACTTTGTACACAGATTTAAAGTACGCTGCAAACGCTTCGACGATCTCTTTACTGGAACAGTATTTATTATTATTATGACCTATTGTTATCTTTCAGTTCCTTTAGATACTGATCTAGATTTTCAGGTTTAATAATGAATGCTAAATTCCAAAGAGAAATTTATTGCAATGGTCAACAGGACGAAGCTATAGATTTTTAAACGTTAAAAGGGTTTTCTATTTTGATTTTACTTCCTTCTCGTAACATAGTGAATTTTGCAAAAAAAAACCCAAAACAACCCTTGTTTAACCACCACTATAGAAAAAATGCATATTCCATGCAGAATGCTGTTTTCAAAATGCAAATGCAATGAGGGAACTTTTTCTTTATTACTATATTTGAGGCACCATGTCCTTTGGAACGAAATTCTCGACAATAGAGGAGACACATCATACCACATGGATGACCTACAGCATACCTACAGATGCTGAGAATTATCTAAACGTACAGTAACGCGTATTAGAGATCATAAAAAGAAGAAGTTACCAAAACAAAATGAATTGATCGGAAATCAGATAAAGTGAAGTGAAATGCCTAGCATCTATGGCTAAAATATGTGCATAAAAAATTCTCAAAAATACTCTAATCATAAAATATCTTCGAACCATTACTTTTTTTCTGAAAGGCTACAATTTTTTTGTCTATGTATGAAGAAATGATCTCAGAATTGATCGAATTGCAGTATTATGTAGATGACGTTTCAAGTGCCAATGAAGTACTATAAAAACTTACAAAGCTGATATTTTATATCTTGATTTTTCAATACACCAAGAAACCAGTTTTGGCATGTTGCTATCTTCTTCATTGTTACCTTTACTATACCCGATATAATAACTGGTTTGCTTTGCTGCTTTGCCCCAATCTGGTTATATGCTGTTTTCAATTGCCTGCTATCAAAGTTTGTGCCAATTACTCATTTTGATAATTAAAATTGAAAATGAATTGATAACTAGATATATTCAATAAATACTAATAAATACTAACTTTAGTATACCCAAAAAAAAAAGATTAAAATGGATGCTGATAAAATAGATTTAATAGAAAATACCTACGTGTAATTCGTTTATGTATGCACATTGAAAATAGAAATTCTAATGCTCATTTCCTGATGACGGCTCTCAATCAGATTTTATAACAGAATTAAAATTAGGTACTAAAAGCACAGCTACACAGTAATTTTCAGATACCTGTCAGTATTAAAAACTAAACGGAAAAGGATTTTGTTAAAAAGTTTATAAATCGTATACCCTTACTTATAAACAGTTGGACAACATTATTTACTTGGAGAATTCGTGTTTCTAAATCTTCATCAGCTTTTCACTACCCTGTGCGCAGAAGATATAAATTTCTCTTTATTTTTATTCATATCACGCTTGAATAGAGAAAAATAATAACAAAAATATTTTTCGAGCTGTATTAGAAAGATTTTGTTCTTTTTCGTGATTGTTATAAATGAAGTTCTTGACCTGGATTTGGAAGAATTTAAAGTCATCTCGACGAAAAAATATATTTCTTCCAATATAAATAACACAATAATAATATCTGACGTAGGAAATATTTTTGATTTATATGTATCAGCTGGTGCTACAGAGAAAAGTCAGGAAACTGAAAGAAACGACCAAACAGATTTTATATTATTTTCAGCTTACAAAAATTTAGCTTAATTTTGACGTCAATAAGGCTTCGAAAATTGGAATTATTTGCCAAGTTATTTGACATTGCTGTAATACGCGGAGGTTAACACTAACGTGGCACTTCTTGGAACATAATTGTAATTAGAATTAATCCATTTACTAGTTGGCTTTTATTAAGGTTTAATCATGGTACTGAAAGGTCTGTCATTATAATTTTAAAATGTTTATTGAAACATAGGCAGCAATTTCTTATTGCTTGACAAATGTTTCGTTCTCGTAAAAAAGACAATTTAAAAATATTGTCGTCCATTTTCATAAATATTATTTTATTTCATGTCTTTGGATTTTCTGGGTAAGCAATGTTTTTTCTCTTTCTTTTTTTTTATTGAATATAAAGCCTGAAGGCATTATTTATTCATGTATTCTGAAATAAACTATTCATGTATTTTTGTTTTGAAGCTGCATGTCGTTCTTTTCGTTTTCGCTTTCAAGTCATTTCATATTGGGTATGTCTCGTGTTTGCGATGAAAATAATCCTGAAATTTATTTCGGAAGCACGAGATACCATTTTCTACTACATCAAGAGGAAAATGCCGGTTTATAGCGCGTCCTATTATTTCTAACGTGCCCGGAATTCATAAAGTTTATCATTAAATTGCACTCGGAATTATAAAAGACGAGAGGAACAGCTTCGCGGGCTTTAAACTTTTACTTCTCTCCGCCAAACAGGATGTAGTTAAAGCGTAACCTAATATTGTAGTATTTCGAGTACACAATTCTTTTTGTATACACGCGAATCTGCTTTGATACCTAAAATGTTTGTATCTTCAAATTGGTAATTAATTTGTTACAAATTCAGGAAAAACTTTCCATCGGGAGCTTATCTTTCCTATCAAAGCTTCTACAAATTTTACTGGAGCATTCCAGATTGTTAGAAACGCAACATTATCTAAGGATTGCAAAAATGCTGAAAAATTTCATGTTGAAGTGCAAATTTAAGTCTTTTAATAGGATTGACACTTTATTCTGGAAAAGTTCAAACAGGCCGATAACATGCCTTCCAAGCATTTAGTGACCATAACCATAGATTGTCCACTTCCTTCATTGCCACGATAATGCATATTTCTGTTATCTGGGGAAAAAAGAGAAACAAAACTATCAAAATCCATTAATAAAAAAAATATGTCGTGCCATGGTGAACATAGCAACTCCGAAACAATTGAAAATCAGCGAAGTCTACTACGACAGAATTATAGTCCTTCAGGAATCATACAATTTTTAATAAAGAACTTTCTTTTTATCTCTAGTATTGTGGAAGTTATTTTAAATATGCAGATAATTGACTCACCTTGAATTATCTGACAACCATAGACAAAACATTTTCTCTGTTTTATTACTGATTGGTGATTACAGTAGTATAGTACTATTAAGTAATATTAAGGCTGCTTAAACCTCGACCTAAACCCTGTCTTACTAAAATTGCAAAATCTAAGTTGTTAAAATTGCAGTACACCCTATATATTACAAGTTAAAAAAGATATTAATATTGAATGGTTTAATTTAATTTTTACACTTATTTGACTCATTCGAGGTTCATTGTCAGTGTTGTCAATTTGTTACGTCTGTTATGTCTAATTAGTGTTTCGTCTTGTATGTATGACTTTACATGCATAGTACTACAAACAGTAATTTAGACATAAATGTCAAAGGCCGCTATAATAATAAGATTATTCTATCAAGTGACTAATGAAATGTTATTATAATAGCTAGTCACACTTTGGTAATTTTATAAACACAAGGTCATTTACACACGTTTCAGTTAGTAAATAATAATAACAGTTTTTTGTCACATGCGTACGCGCGCCACGCAATATCTTGCTGATCATTAACAATGATAATATTGTAATTATAAATGAATAATCAATTACACTCATTAACAGAGTTTTTGGTTCTTAAACAAAACTAGGTAATCCTTGTGTAACTTTTCATTCTGAATTCAAATCTGCTTTCAGATTTTTTCTATCACGTGCAGTTTTTGAAATATATGCATTTGAAGTTCCAGTGGACAGTGTAATTATAATTACATTAGGTAATTACGTATTAGCGATAAGAAGTTTTGGAAATGAGGTAATTGCATTCCGCATATATTAGAAAGCTATTAACATGTCATCAACAGGTATGTCACTCTAATAGATATTTGTAAACACTATTTCAACTTTCCATAAGTGAGATCACTTATGTATCAACCTGTTCAATGTATGACTGTTTTGTGGAACGAGTGAAGTTTTATAAAGTTGCATTATCACTGCTTAACAAGAAAATTTCTTGTGTTTTGAGTGATAACTATAGAAACATTAATCATGTCCCGTAAATGTGCGAACGATCCGGACAGTTTTTGTTACTTTTATGGAGAGTTTACTGCTAAACACCAAAAACCATATTTTACTGCGCTAATAAGGAGAGCTTATAGTCTGTACTTTGGATGTCAAGTTGGAGATCAAGATAAGCAATGGGCACCACATATTTGTTGTGTTTCCTGTGCAAATCGTCTTCGACAGTGAAACGAAAGGATCATCTAGCCGATTGTTACTTCTGCATAACAAAGATAGCAGGCTTCTCTGCAAAAAATAAAAAATCTGTTATGTATCCTAATTTAACATCGACGATAAGACTCGTTGGCCATTGTACTGATGTTTCAGTTCTTGTGCCACCAGAACATTTGAAGCATCAGATGAAGAAAATCTCGACATTGTTTCTAGCAATGATCCAGAGTTTATTCCTCTAGATCCCACTGAGCCACATTTGATCACACAGGCACAACTAAACGATTTAGTTTGTGATTTGAACTTAAGCAAAAGCAAAGCCGAGTTGCTTGGTTCCCGATTGAAAAGTTGGGATTTATTGGAACACAGTATCAAAATTAGTCATTTCCGTAACTGCGAAAAGAAGTTTTCTGAGTTTAATTCTATGGACGACAATCTTAAGTACTGCAGTGATGTTGACGGTTTGATGGAAACCCTTGGACGTAAACGCAAACCAAAAGAATGGCAACTGTTTATTGATGCATCTAGATTTAGTTTGAAAACAGTTCTATTGCACAATGGCAATGCATTGCCTTCAGCTCCCATTGCATATTCAGTTGACCTAAAGGAATCTTATGAAACTATGAAATATCTTTTAACGAGCGTAGACTATAAACGATACGAGTGGAAAATCTGTGGAGATTTGAAAGTTATAGCTGTGTTATTAGGAATGCAACTGGGATTTACAAAATACAATAGCATTTTGTGCGGGTGGGGCAGTCTTGCGAAATCGCAGCATTATGTTATGAAAAGTTGGCCAAGTAGGCAGATAGTTGTGGGGGGAAAAATATTTTACATGAAAGCCTTGTGGATAGAAACAATCTCTATTTGTCCCCTTTGCATATAAAGTTAGGACTGATAAAGAATTTTGTAAAAAATATGAACCGTGGTGGAAGAGGTTTTCAGTACATAAAAGAAAAATTTCGAAAAATCAGCGAAGCTAAGATAAAGGAAGACATATATCTGTCGTAAAAGGCTTTCTGTTGACCGTTTACCGTAAAATGGGATATAATATGTCGCTCAAGATGCATTATGTACATTCCCATTTGGATTTTTCCCAAACAATTTGGGAACCGTAAGTGATGAGCCTGGGGAGCGTTTCCAGCAAGACCTTTCAACGTTGGAAAACCGGTACCAGAAAATCCAGATTTGGATTCAGCATGAAAAACTGATTCAAGATCACTTATTTGTAACTAGGAATTAAAAAATGTTTCAATTTGTTAATCAGTGTTGTGCATTTCTCAATTTTGTTTATCGCCCATCAATTTTGTGCTATACCATATCGTAGTGCTCTAAACTAAAACAATATACCACAATTATTTATTATAGGAACATCCCATTTGAAATTCTCTGCTGAAATATTACGTATTTATTTTTCTTCTGGAGCACTTATTTGTGCCATCCAACAATAGTCTGCAGGTCAACTGGAGCTCCATTTTGCGTGATACTGCCTTTTCCATGTTTTGAAAACGTGCACTATGATCATCACTAACAGCAGACAAATTGTCCGGGAAAAGAAATTAGACGGGAGATCCAACAAATGAATTCTTAGATATTTTACAACCCATATATGTGTACGCACTGAAAAACTAATTTCTTTGTAGTTACCAGCTTTATGATTTCCAACAGCGTCTTTTAGCATGTTATGAAACAAGTTGTGTTTCATTATTCTTTTGGGGATATACAAATTCTGGTTTATTGGTCGTTGGGAACTTTTCTTTTAAATACAGAAAAGCTTCTCCATTCTAGTCCATTGTTTTTGCAATTTTTTTTATTGGCGCTAATTTAGTCTGCAACGCCGGGAAAATTCATTTTATTTCTTGTTGTTCTTGCACATAAATTTAATGAATGGTAACCAGCCGACAGGTACATACCAATAAATATTATTTTCTGCGCTAAATTTTCGAAGAAAAGGCTGTACCCATGTGGGATCGTATTTAGTTTAACAGTTTAATTGGTATGAAACTTTTGGAAACATTTGGTGCAAAGACCCATATCGCATTTACTACATATAATCTTTCCTTTGCTGGTGCAATGCTCTTCTACGCATCTCCTTTTATTGTTAGAAACAACCACTATTCAATGCTGCAATCTGTCAAAACATATGTCATTGGAGATCCGAAAGTCACTGCCTGCAGTTTTTGGTATACATCCTACACTTTTATTGGACGTTTTGTATCTTGTAAGGTAAGTCTAAAAGGGTTATAACATAATAAATTTATAATAAGTGAATAGAGTTGCTGGGAACCTTGACAATATTTCGTTTAAACTCAAGTTGGTTAAGATTTCTTCCAGATTCTCGATATAAATACCAAGCGTTTTGAATTGCAGCATCGACCAAATATGTAAAAATTGGCCAATACCATCTTTTTGAACGGACTCCAATTCGGTAACTGTAAAAGTAGTACAAATGTAATATTGACATTTCATTCTTATGCATGTCTTGCCATGATATATTGCTGTCCATTTGATCAGTCCGTCCCTTATTTTTGTTTACTGATTGATTGCATGACACGATAAAGCAATATTACTTTTTTCATGTTTAGAGAACCTTTCTACAGATGCAACAGGTTCAACCCCAAAACATGTACTGGGGGCTTATCTATACTGTTATCCACCCAACGAACATATATGATACCAGTATCTTTATTTAGACTTTTGGTACCCGTTGCTCCATATCCATTATGTTTCAAAGTATACAGCAAGTTAGTACCCGTGAATATATTGTCGAAGAAAAACTTATAACGTAAACTTTTTTTGTCACCAAGTTCATCAATCATTTTCATCAAGGGGGCGGCACACTTATCAAATTTCTTCTTATAAGTTTGGTTTGCCCTTGGGTTCTTACCCTGGTATGCTTCAAAATCAATGAGGTATCCTCCCATTGTATTTAGGGTCCGAAGCTTGTACCTAAACCGTATCGGCTTTCTCTTGATGTATTGTTTGCAACCGTTATGGGCGAAATATCGAATCATGAACTTTACATAAGACAGGTTCTGTTCAGGAATAAAATGTTCTGAAAATCTAAGCTTGAAGTAATCAGTTAAATTTTTTAACTTGTACATTTTATCGTCTTTGTCATTTGTATTGTTAGCAAAATGAATGTATCTACAAATCTATAAAAACCGATCGCGCCTCATTGTTTCGTATGCAAGAGTATTTCGCATGTCCGTAGAATTTTCCTAATAACTCCTTTTTTATGGTAAGCGGTTATAACCACTAAGAATGAGAATGCCGAAGAAAGCTTTCAGTTTCCTAAAAGACAATTCATATAAATCAACCCAACTCATTTCAGCATAGTTTGCATAATTTGCTGCTGGAAATAGGTAATACGAAGCTGCTAAATCTGTCTCAATAAATGTAGAGTTGGTGGGAATCAAATGTACATAATATCAAGGTATTTGGAATTTCAGGTACTGCTCACTTGCCTTTATCCTTATCTAAATTATGATCCGTGAAGCCATCATGAAGAATACCAACCGACTCGACATCAACATCATCAGCTTGGTCGTATGAAACAGCAAGTCTTTCTTTGTTTGAGGAAACTATTTCAGCACCCGCATAAAGTTGCCTCGCACTGAGATTGTCACAACTAGGTTAATTATACAATACTCTGACAAGAAGTTACAACTGCCATGCGCTGAATCACATCAACCAATCATTTTGTGGATCCATACTGTTCCGCCAAGCGCTAATGGGTTAACTCGACTGTTTTTATTAGAAATTAGTGCTTAACCTTGTGGCCATTCCTTATCTAGGGTCTAGGTATAAACTAGAGATTCTAGTGGTTTTGCTACTGGAAGTCTATAACCGTGTTTAACGGAATGTTAAGCAGAAGCTAAATTTGGATATTGTACAGTATGTTTTGATTTCGGTCCAACCATTCCAAGTAACAATCGTGATCTGGCCACAACGTACTAAAACGCCTCTCTTTTTTTCACTCTCTTGGGGTAAAAAGCGGGTATAGCCACTTGGGAGAGATTTTATTTTAAAAATGAGTCGCGCTGCGTCTTTCATTAACCAACTTCAGAAAACTTAAGAGCAACACGGGTCCATTAATCTTCTTAAGAGAACTAAATATGAATGCCACTCGCGCTGCGCCCAGTCATGGGCCATCTGCAGTGTCTCCTGGTCAGACTTCGTCCCCCATCAAGATAGAGATAAAATATGGATACTACCAGTGGTAGCTCAAGGTCAGGTTTTGTTCTTCTTTTAAATACTCAGACAAATAACCGCGTTTTTTATTGCATATCTTAATAAACTACTAATTAGAGCTTGAAAACCAATTTTATTGCGAAACCCCTGTATCACTGGAACTCTGCTTCAGATTCCAAAACACCTAGTCATGTGTTACTGTCCTAACATTCGGGTGATCCGTTCGTTTTCTGAGGTAATATTGAATTTAAAGTTTTGGAAAGTTTATTTACTAATATTAATGGTTTGCTGAAGAATTGGAAACTAAACCTAACGGTTTTGGCGTTATTAAATTGTCTGTTATAAAATGACATCCATCTTCATGATTGGGTGTTGCATAATTAAGAAGTTGGATTAAATGACGGTCTAAGTGCCAACATTCTCAAACCGGAATCGTTGCATTTTTATTAACAGAATGAAAATGTAACTTTAATAAACCAAGTGATAATACTCAGAAGCTATTTGTAAAATTAAAACAAACTAATTATTTATTAGATCTATCTTCATTCTCGCTTTAACATATTTTTTTATTCATATGGGATTCTCATTTAAAAATTATAAAAATAACCACAAATTCAAACAAATTAAACTTTTTTTTACTTAATTCAACGAGTACCTTTGAGTTATTCTTATAATTCCCAACTCCTCAAAACTTCCTACATAAGAACTTCTCAAAGTTGAAAGTGTGCTTATACCTTAGCTGTTCACAATTTATTCATATCTTCGCGAAACTTTCTTTTTCGCTCAGTTTCTTTTCATTCTCTATGTATTATTAACTGTATCCTATCTTTATAAAAATGATATTTAAAATCTCAGCAAAAAAACATTTTGAGTGTTTTAATAAATAAAATCCCCCATGTTGATAAATGAAACGGGAAGAATTCTGAACTGTCTACAATGAATAATATAATCCGGTAATTTGCTATTCGTTTCCCCTTAGCCCCTTAGGGAGGTTTAATACCCTTCGCAATCTTTTTTGAATGTTATCCGAACGATAATCAATATTGAAATGAGATACATATTCTTCGTTGGATTTTTTGTGAGTGTTGTTTTCAATTTTTAATTATAATGTTTTATTTTCGTGCAACATCATCCTCCGTTTAATTAACGCAAAAAATTAGTTTCTAATACAATCAAAACTTAGTCTTATGTTAACCTTTATTGTTACAGAATAATCTGCAGCCCCCGTGGTTGGAGTTGTCCCACGCATGGCACGATACCTCCAAAGTGTTAGTTATCGGCCAGAGCCGACCATCAGCCGCATGATATCTTCCATTTGTTCCCTCCGTCTTGCGTCTTCACGCAGACAGTTTCGTAGAGATCTTCAAGAATGGCCCAATACTCTATGGACACAGTGTCTCAACTCTCGGCAACTGACTTTAATCAAGTGAACGGGAAAATTAACCAAAGTGCTTGTAGTGCAAATTCTCCTGTAAGAGTGCAAAGTGAAAATGTCCAAAGTGTTCCAAATTATAGTGTAGTAGATTCCTGTGTTAATAGTTTGCCTCCTTCCTACGAAGAAGTAGTCCCTAGCAAAGCCTTCGTTAACGAAAAAGCGACTTCGATACCTATAAATGATGTAGTAGTCTCGGCGGTTGACAAGTGTGCAAATTCTAAATTATTTAGTAATAGTTCCAATTCTTCTAAACGTAGCAATAATATTACTTCTGAAAATAGCTTAGATAATCATTTTGATGTTTCGCATTTGCCCAGCTACAAAAACGGAAATGTAAAGAAATCTCGAAAACCTTTTAATGCTACTAATGGCAGTATTGTTAATAGAAATAATAATTATCAACCAAATACTTTAAATAAGTCTAAAGAGATGTCCCCTCTATTGCCTACTACAAACTCACCTGAAAAACCCTCTACGAAAAATGATCGTTCTTCCCTTCAACTTAAATTAAATCAAAGCAACGTCACCTCTAAACCCAAACTAGTAGTAAAGACATTACACGAAAATCCAATTCATTCAGTCGATAATCCCCAAGAAACGGATTTATTATTAGAAAATACATCGAATTCAATTTTTTCTTCAAAACAACCCGATTTATTAAATAAGAAAAATAATACAAAGCCGGAATCGGACGATGAAGATCGACCTGTATTACACGTGCAATTTCATAATGAACAAAATGAAACCGCCAGTAGTGCAGCTCCAACAAAAGAACCTTGTCCAACACCGCCTTCGAGTCTATCAAGTTCGAGCTCAAGTTCAAGTAGTGAATCTATTGATATATCTGAAGCTCGACCTCCAGATGGTGGATGGGGCTGGGTGATAGTAGCCGCTTCTTTTGTTGTTAATTTAATAGCAGATGGCATCACGTTTAGTTTTGGTGTGATTTATCATGAGTTTCTAAAATATTTTGGCGAAGATAAAAGTAAAGTTGCTTGGATTGGCAGTTTATTCATGGCAATGCCATTATTATCAGGACCTATCGCTAGCTTTTTGACAGATCGATATGGTTGCAGAAAGGTCACTATGTTTGGATCTTTACTTGCATCCACGGGTTTTATTGCAAGTTCATTTGCTAATAGCACAGAAGTTCTGTATCTTACTTTTGGCGCCGTGGCTGGCCTTGGTTTAAGTTTATGTTACGTAGCATCGGTTGTAATAGTAGCGTATTATTTTGATAAGAAAAGATCATTTGCTACTGGGCTTGCTGTGTGTGGAAGTGGCATAGGCACATTTATATTTGCTCCATTGATTCAAAAGCTATTAGACGAGTATGGATGGAGAGGAACAACGCTGATTCTTGCTGGCTTATTTTTAAATCTAGCTGTATGTGGCGCCTTAATGAGAGATCTACCATGGACATCCTATAAGAATAAATCGGTGGCTATGGAACGTAGACGAAAGCGAAGTTTGAAACGTAAAAGCAAAAATGATTCTTCGGCAGATACGTTTTCTGTGAGCAATAGCACTAACACTGCCAGCGCTTTACAACCAATAACGGAGACTAATGAAAAGAATGAAGATGACGAAGATAAGGAAAACGAGCAGGATCGTTTATTTAGCTCTTTAGTTAACCTACCGACGTACGTACATAACGGTGAAAAAGTACCCATTGAAGTTCTTGAATTATTATCAACTCATAAAAATGTTTACAACGTTCTTTTACAAAATTATCCAAGTTTGCTTGCACCTTCGAGAAGTTTTAGTGACTCGGGAAGACTTCATAAAGCACATTTGGCGACGAAAACGCCAATTCAACCATCACCTTTAACTGCAGACGTTCCTCCAGTGCCTTCTCCATCCCCATCGACAACTGACGCCGCTTATTTATGGTGGCTAAAAAGGAATGAAATTACACCACCCAGAATGAATCCACAGAAAAAGCTGCCAACTGCCTATTTAAAAGATCTTCGTGTGCACAGGTTGTCATTGACTTACAGAGGAGCAATGCTCAATATCAACAGATATCGTTTAAGAGCTTCTTCGTGTCCAGATATTTATAGAAACTCGATGACTACTATAGCCAAAGAAAAGATGCAATGGTATGCTGGATTATGGGATTTCTGGGATCTTCTTGTTGATATAATTGACGTTTCATATTTTGCCAATCCAAAGTATTTATTATTTGCGATTTCAAATTTTTTGCTTTACACATGGTATGATGTAGAATACATGTACTTAACTGATTATGCTAGTAAAATGGGTTTCTCGGATACAGATGCTTCAATGCTAGTGGCTGTTATTGGAATTGTCAACATGTTTGGAGAGGTAAGCAATCTTTGGTAAACAAAATGATATATCAGTATTAGTAATATTTTAAACTTATTTTAGATTATACTGGGATGGGCAGGCGATCGTCCATGGATAAATCCAGGCTTAGTGTACGCGATATGCATGTGCTTATGTGGTGCTGTAACTGCATTCGTTCCATTAACGACAGATTACTGGGTATTATCCGCCTTGGTGGGAGGATTTGGATTCTTCATAGCTGCAAATTATTCATTAACGTGTAGTATTCTTGTCGAATTGATAACGCTGGAACGTTTTACCAATGCTTATGGACTTTTGCTTTTAGTACAGGGAGTTGCTAATCTGATAGGACCGCCGTTAGCTGGTAAGTAGCTTTTTAGGTTCACACGTTTTAAGTTTCTTACTGTTTTTATTTTGAAGAACACCAAAAGACATTACTGTTACATAAGTGTGTAGATTTTTTCTTATTATATTATTAGGGCATGAAAGTTTGTCATTCTATAAAGTTTTAAATCTTCAACTATAACAACCTGTTTCGTTTTGGCAAGTCTCGCCTATTTTTGCTATTATGTATTCTTGTATTGTGGAAGTTCTTTTAACTAATCCTTTTGTTAGAGAACTGCTTTCACACGTCTGTTGAGCATCTGTTAAAAGGTCACTTTTTTGAAAATCTTGATAAAAAGATTCTGAAGTCTTTAGAAGCAATTAAAATTAAAAACTCTATCTTCAAATTTTCATGATTTTCATCATATCACTGTCTGCAGAAGATAATTTTGGGAGAAGTTGGGAAAGTGCTGTGAGTATTTTGACAATAAAGTATGCTGTTTGCAAAGGCAGTTGGCTCACTCAACTATTCTTATAAAAAGCAATACGTGGCATTTGTTAAAGGAAAGAAATTAAAATTCAAGGAAATAGGAGCTTACGAAAAACCTTTGAATGCAGGTCCATAACAGCGTTGTTACGCTATTGAACTTCAACCTGTGCAATTTGATTCCTTTTTTTGCTGTGGCATGTAACTTATTCAACCTAAAGAATTCATGTTATCTTGCTTCAGGTGCAGCAATTTCAACTCTTGTGCTCTTTACAATATCGTCGTCTAATTGTGTCCATTGCATATCTCTTTCTTCTTACCTTTACTTTGATTTTAACTTAAAAAACCAATTCAACAATCCCTGTTTAGTTCAGAAGATTCTCAATTACTACAAACTGTATTTTTTTTCAAACTAACTGATTTTGGTGTTTTATTATTAACTTTTTTTCCTGCTCTAACTACAATTTCCCAATAAAGAATACCTTCTGACTTTCTTAACATTTTTAACTTTTCTGTGATTTGCAAAAGTCAAAAATGGTTGATAAAATTCTTTAGACTTTTTTTCATATTAGTATACAAGGTGGCCCAATGAAAACGAAACCGACCGAATAACTCCCACGAAGGTAATCTTTCAAAAAATCGTAAAAATATGTCGATTTGTATTGGGAGGGGGACGTTTTTTGACGTACAATTCGAACCCTAAACTTTAACCCTTTAGGGGGGGGGGCGTCAACGCCTCAAAGATTTCTAATGGGAAGGGGGTTAAAGTGCCACATCATTAGAATTCAATTTTGCATATTTTGGAGGGAGTATTTGTATTGGGTTCAGACCTGTTTGTACTTCTTTTAGATAAATAAATAAATATTGTCTCATTTGAATTTTTAAATTCGGTCGATTTGTTTGGAAGATACAGGGTGTGAAATGTAAAACATAGAAGGCTTTATGATTTTAAAATTTTCACATTTGACATTTGTCCTTATTTAATTTGACAATCTTGTATCCACTCTAGACAAGTCTGTCATGTTTATATTCAATGAACTCCTTGAAAGGCCTTTCTAATGATTATCACTTGAACCCCCTTCCCATTAGAAATTTTAGAGGGGTTGACGCCACCCCTCTAGGGAGTTGAAGTTTAGGGTTCGAATTGTATGTCAAAAAATGTCCCCCTCGAAAGTCGACGTGTTTTTACGTTTTTTCGAAAAATTATTTTGTGGGAGTTATTTAGTCTGTTTCGTTTTTGTTGAGCCACACTGTATACGTGGTTTCATCATCCCTAGACTTTAGATCTTACTGTTTCTGATTTCAACATATTTTATCGATAACAGCCTTGTTGATTTTCTTTTACTTGGTGGAGATTCTAGGGAGAGAGAATCCTTTATTTTCCAAAATTTGGTATAGTGGGTGGTTTTAACGAAACTTTGCATTGAGTTTGATGTAGATACCTTTTATGTTAGGTGCACATTTCTTTTTTCATTGCTTACAAGTGTTAATAGTTCTACATTTTTCCAACCTCATAGTGCGATGTGACGGGCATGTTACTGGAGTTGAAATATTCTCGTGAAGTCTTTAGGTAAATTTAATTTTTGATTGGATTATTAATTTGTCTTTCTGAAATTTGATTGGATTTATATGAAGCTTCTCTGAAGAATGCGAGTTAGAGAAATCAAAAGTTAGTTTTTCTGAAGTTCTTTAACATTTTATGATCTTTTTTGGAGTTAAACTGAACTTCTCTAAAGAAATTAATTAGTTACATGCATGAAGCAGTTTCCCCAAAAGAGGACTCCAATTAGTGAGCTTTATTGTGGGTTTGCTGAATAAACTTGGTGTAACTTATTGGCGTTTGAGCATTCTGATTTATTTATCTTGAGCTCCGCTACCTTTATTCATGCCCAGAAGTCGCTGACCTTAAGCTAGTTGAACAGGAACTATATCTGTGTGACTTTTACATTGCAATACATATGGATTAGCTATTTCTTAGTGTTATTTAAAAATTTCTTTTAGGGTTGATATTATTTTTCATGCATTTTGTATTGTCTTACAAAATAAGTAGAATCTAACAAAATAATTTCACTTTTTAAATTATTCTGTTATTTTTATAATATCTATTACTACTAATTATTTTTTGTATTTGTTTTCAGGTTGGATATCAGATGTAAGAGATAGCTATGATCTCTCATTCTATTTGGCAGGAATTTTTATTGCACTTTCTGGATTACTTTTAATGGTTTTACCAGCTACAAATAGATATAAGAAATTTCAATCATTACAAAAGCAAGCATCAACCGATGGTTCTATAAATGGTAATAATATACCAAAAGAACCGAAATGTCATCATACAATAACTTCTTGTATAATAGGAAATATCAACAAAGATCACGTTACTGAAAATCATGTATAAATAAAAATTTAAAAATCGCATTATTCATAATGATAAATATCTAGTAAATAGTTTTTTGATGCTACATAAAAAGTTTAAACCAAACTATATAGAGACGTTGATATGTATAACATTCTATTGTATTGTATATGAAAGCCAGTATTGCTCTTATGAAATTAGCGAGCTGTTACATAACATAATAGAGGTATTTAAATGACGACGGTGGAGCAGTAGGCCTACTAGATTGAAAATTATTATTATTAAATTATTTCCAGCTAACATAATTGCATTAGTTTTGTGTTGCAATAGTAGTTTTGACTAAAGAGTTCAAAATTAGCATTTTGCACAAGGTAGATTCAGTATAACTAATAAATACCTACACACACTCTTTATAATCAAATCTTTAGATGTAGAAGTTTAAACTAAAAGAAAAAAAATGGAAATGGGAATGCATATATTAATTATTTCATTTTGACATTTTAACAAAAACTCTTTCATCTACATTTTAAGAATTGTTAAAATTTAAAAACAAATTATGAACGGTTAGAATTGTTCCAATTAATCCTCTTTAGAATGTTATATTATTAATAAATAGAAAATTAGGTGGGTAGAGGGATAAATTAATATTTCCCTAGAATCTCAGGCTTAACAAAATTCTTACTATAAAACTATTATACTATTGATTTTTGTTGGCCTATGTGTATCTGAAGCAGGCAGTCTTCCTGTTCTGTTTTTAAAAACATTAATTTGATGTTTTAATGTAGAAAAAAAGGTATTTGAAGATGCTTTTTCTTTAAATATTCCACATTTTTTGTTCTTTTGATTCACAAATCAGTATTTTAGTTTTGTTTTTGTCTTTGTAAATAAAGTTTTAATTTTTAAGTTCGTTTATTATTTTTTTTAATAAAATAAATAAACAATACAACCCATAGTATTTTTGCAGGTCTACGAGGATTCATGTATATTTCCACATAATAATAAATACAGAGTGTTTTATTAAAGTTTAAGTTTCACCAGTTTACATTTTTATATCTAAGATAGATTATGAAATCCATATATCTACTATCTATCTGTATCATACATAGTGAGAGGCATATAGTTTAATATAGAATTGCATGGTATGTTTTAATAACAGTGTTCCTTTATTATTATCATGAAATGCTTAATGGAATGTTATTATGATAGAATTACTCTCGATAATGAAAACAAGAATGCCTAAAAATTGATTTCAATGAGAAGAATAACAAGAAGTTAATCCTTAATAAGACACTCTAAATATTTGTACATATTTTTATTTTTGTATTTACTGTGATCTGTTTACCTATAAAGAAATTAAAACAAATTATATTATGGTATTATTTTGAGATTTAATTTGATCTACTATTATTGATTTTATGCAGTCATGGTCAGTTATATTCTGATAGTCTTTGGAAGCATATGTAACTTCACGTAGAAGGCTGTGTTAGTGATATATTTCTTAATCTAAACAAGAAGAATTAGTTTAGTCTTAGCATGTAATAATTATACTTAAAAGGTAGTACAACAATATTAAAATAAGACACGAATTATAATCTTGATCAATTTAAATGAAATTTCACGTATGAGAAGTTTAGATGTTTATATCACAACGATTGTGGTAATAATGTTTATACTGTGCAATCAGAAAGTTCTGGCAACCTAGTCAACTGTGGAACGACTAAGGTTTATTATTTCTTAATTTAATAGATAAAGGGCCTCTGGCTAAATAAATAGAATAACCTCAAGCCAGATTCTGAAAAGCTTCATGGTAGACTTGATATTTATTTCATCTTCTATGTGGTCAAAATGTTTGACACATTTTAAACTATAAAATAGCTTTGTAGGTTATCTTTTTTCTATTCTACATATGATTATTCCATACAGTATCATATTATACTGAAACGGCATATACAACTTTAAAGCTGTTTTTCTCAAACCTATGATTTTACTAACTAAATTTTCAAAACCCTGTATCTCACTCAAATTTTAACGAATTAAGCTGTTTTTCTTTTTTAATACTTCTTTCAGTCTTTATTATTAAATTACCATAAAAAGATTTATGGTCATGTAAAAGTAAAAATGTTATTTTTATTGTTAAAGTATCACTGTCTAAAAGCACATGTTATTAGTAAAACAATCAAAAATCGGTGCTCTATGAACGTTTTTATCATGATCCTTCTTAAAGATAGAAATCTTGAATCAAAATTAATACTTTTCCTAATAACCCACAATCATTACAATGGAACTATATCAAATCCTCTAAATGAAATATCTGCTCTTTTATTTTTATACCAATTTTTAATTAAACTTTAATATTTACAATTTTTATTTCTGTAGGAGTGTCTCCTATTACCAATATTTAAATATTGTTGTACTATTAATTAGACAAATTAATAAGCTAAAACAAAAATAACTACAAAGTGTAGAACAATCATATTACATCGAGATTGTTATTGTTTTACTTTGTTGTACAATGAATTTATGGGTATTTTAAAAATAGGTTTAATACTTTTTAAAAATGAAAGAAAAACCAAACAAATGAAAGACTGTAAATGTATAAATGGTACTAAAGTATGTTTAAAATATCTATTTTTCATTGAAATGATAAGCGCATCTGTGATTGTACTTCTAAAAACAATTAAACAGCAACATTATCTCTGTATAATTATTATATATATCATTTTTTCTTCTCTCTAACTTTTTTCTGTTTGTCCCATTGACAGAGTCAGTTGTATGGCAGCATTATCAATACTCTTTCGTAAGCAGTTTTCTTATTTGTGTTTTCTAATCTTCATTTTTGAATTGTTCATTATATGTACAATATTTGTATTGGTATTATAATTGTAGAATATTATGGCATGATATTGTAAAATCTTATGAACATTGAAGAGTTAAAAATATATTCAATAAAATCATATTAATCTAGTTCGGAATTTATGTTCTTTTTAAGAACCTTTATCTTTTCTACAAGATGCATACACTGCAAAGTCCAAAATTAAATTGTTGAATAATTCTTTACAAAAAACCCCAGCCTACAGCCATTATTAAAAGGTAGCTCTTTTAAAAACAGTTCATTGAATTAAGAATGGCATTTTACAGAGAAACCCATTAAAAGAATTTCTCTTTTAACATTTGCGTAGGTAACCCACTGTATTGATAATAATAATAGTAATCAAAATTTCCTTAATATTATATTGAATAAATTAAATTGTTCAAAGATTGTGTGCAATAAACTAAAGAAAATCAATAATAATAACAATATAGTCTCATAATGTATTTAGTTTAAACTAAGGTAGGTGAAATGCATTACTTAGGTAAACCACATGTGAACCAGTGAGAATTACATCGCAGTTTATAGCTTGCCAGAATCAGTTGGATCGCTCAAGAGTGGCACACGGTGTGACAAACTTCTTAAAATGTGATCATAAATGGGATTCATCAAAGTAAATTCTGCTTTGGAAATTGACCGTTATTAGGATTTCACAATATTTATGAGGTATTTTATTATCCTTATTTACAAGATTACTGTGTTTCTTTTAGTATAAAGTTGATCGTTGCACAAAATGAAATGAGCAAAATGAAACTGTATTACAATAAAATATATTTAGCAGAGAATTTAAAGATGCTGAAGCCAAAGAAAATAATTGCAACTTATATCCACCATATAATTATGTAAAGATAGCAAAACAATGTTATTATATCCAAATCCACTGATAGTAACCAATACACTTGCTAAGGTAAAATTGCAGTTAATATTAGATCATATAGTCAAATGTCTCGTAGGGCTGTGATAGTAGTAGTGGAAACAGTGATTTGAAAACCGTGCTGATTCTGATGAAAATATCTTTTTCACATCGTTTGTCCCATTATAAATCATCAGCGGAAATATTGGCTTTGACAATAGTCATTATTTGGCACAACCATAGATCTGCATTGACTATAGTATCTATAGATATTGCATGCCTAAATGGTTAAGATTTGTTTACAAGAGCTCTGAAATTATTCAAAATGAAATTACAAACATCAAAACTCAAATTCATTACAGCTTTCTACTGCTCCCATAAATGGAAAAGTAATTAAAGTGAAACACCATTTGTTATTTACAATGATAGATGGCAAGGTTTGCAATGCAGCAACATTAACCACCTCATCCCAAAAATGTTATATATGTAACATTATGCCTAAAGATTTTTATAAAATAGATGAAATGTTGGCAAGAAAAATGAAAGTGTAGAATCTGAAATTCGGTTTATTCTTCCCATATGCATGGATTCGTTTTTTTGCGGCTTTGCTTTATTTGTCATATAAATCAAAAAATGACAAACCCAAAGTGAATTTGACAAACTATGTTGTCTGATAATAAAAAATGCATACAGGAAGAACTTAAAGAACAAATGGGTCTTATTGTTGATGGGCCAAAACCACAGGCTGTAGTAGCACCAATGACAGTAGTAATACAGTCCATAGATTTTTCCAAAATGCAGAAACATCTAAGATCACTGGAATAAATCTAAATATAATCAGGTTTCACACAGTATTGTTATGCAATTTCAAGACTAATTCAGACAAGTTCAAGGATTAGGTTATAACTGCAGCAAGAATGTATGATCAAAAATATTCTTGGTATAGCAGGCAACAATACTTAACAAAATCCTAATTTAAAGGTGTAGAAATCATTTCTTTTTGCAAACTACCAATAGGCCAAAAATCTGAAGAGGCTCAAGAGGTGGTACAAAATAAGCATTTAAAGAAATTTAGAGAGAGCAGACACTGTATTTAAAAGATTGTTCTTAACATCAGATCCTCGCATTAGTATCTTCAAGAAAATCAGCCGAAAAAATTAAAACACAAGGTACCCGTGGAACCTTTGGCATTATTATATAGAAGAACCCATAATATACCTCCAAAAAGAGATGAAATTAGCAGTGAAAGTACAAGAAGTAATGGCGATGATGACGAAAGTATTATTGTTAGTGATTAATTGCAGATGTTATAATTAGATTTCTTAATTCTTAATTTTTGCATATAATACTATATACGATACATTATGTATGTGTTCAGAATTACTATTTTAAAATATTTAAATTCTTATCTCTAATAAATTATTATCCCTAATAAACATTAATTAAAGTTAAACTTGGTATTACAGATATAGGATAAAAAGATTTAAAACTAAACTCAATGCCTTTTTCTATTATTATTTTCTTGATCTCGCTATATTATACAATAACTAGTGTTGTAAATTGTAATAATCTTTATGTGTATTTCTAGTTTATTTATCAATAATATTGTTCAGTTAGTGATATAATCTTCAACGTTTTTATTTATATCATATTTTACAAAATCTGTCGCACTGTGCAGCACTTATAGTTGATCTTTCGCGTTACTGGTTTTCGGCCTGCGCATGCTAAATTTCACTAGTGTCGACCGCGAGTTTCTTGAATTAAAGACAAAATGTAGGGGAAGTGAACCACTAATTCTGTAAGGTATAAACTAAACTGTAACTATATCTACATGCCCCATTTTTGTTCGATCACATTTCAATACACATACAGTGAATACATCTGTCCTTGTTCGATGCAAGTACCATAGCTGCTAACTACGTGTGTGTGGCCCACAGGCCCCAAGCGGCTCAACAGCCCCAGAAATAGGGTTGCCAGATTGTAAAAAGCAAATAATAGAAGATAAGATGAGAAAATATAGGAGAATATAGGAGATCACGTGAAAATTTTCTAACTTGTTGAATTAACGCAAGACAGTTAAAGCATTGTAAGAAATAACAAACACATTTTTATTTCCACAATAAAAAAACATAAAAAAACACTTATTTAAGCCTACTGAAGTAAATAAAAGTCTCTTTAATATCAAACAAACAATATCACTTAATTAAAATGTTGGTAAGGCAACACACTTAACATAAACGAAAATTTAAGTCTGGAATATGAAGTAAGTTGGTTTTTTTTCTATTCTTTTTTTAAGGATTATAAATTATAATGGAAAACAGTAAAATATAGGAGATTTACTACTATATTCAATAGTAAATAGGAGATAGGAGATTTTAGTTAAATATAGATCTGGCAACTCTACCCAGAAATCCAATAAATTTCTAAACTGAGGCCCAGCTCAACCCAAATCTGAGTTCTGGGCCATGTAACAGCCTGACTAAAAAACTGACTCATGCACAGGGCTGGGCAGTATTTGAAAATACATGTATTTGAAAATACATGTATTTGAAATACGTATTTTAAATACATTTTTGCCACGTATTTTGTATTTTAAATACTCACGTTTTAAAGAGATATTTTGTATTTTGTATTTTAAATGCTCATTTGTAAAGAGATATTTTGTATTTTGTATTTCAAATACAAATTTTAAACCACTTTTTTAATTTTTTGCAACTAGAGTATACTAGAAGAAAGCAGTTACATGTAACAGTAAATGAATCGAAGATAAAGTCTTTCTTTTACTCGTCCGATAAAATGTTTAGAAACCTTAGTATTTTTCAAAATAAATCAGAACTTTACTAAATTTCGAATTGAACACACACTTGATTGGTTTGTTTCTGTATACCTTGAGAATTCCAACCAAAGAATAGTGTACATACCATAGGACTAAGGTGTCTCTTAATTAGTGATTGTCAGATTACACATTTATTATATAAAAATAATTACATTTTTTAAAGAATGTTTAGTATTTATTGGTAACTAGGGGAACGCTGTTCCCCTGTGTCCCCCCTCCACTGCTCTTAATCCCTTGTATGATTCACATTCACCTTCAGGATTAAAAGGATCATCTTAATTCCATGGTATATACCATTTTTTCTTTATATTTTGTATCTTGTATTTTAAATACTTTTCAACATAAATATTTTGTATCTGGTATTTTAAATACTTTTACCTAAGTATTTTGTATCTTGTATTTTAAATACATGTAATTTTGACGGGGTATTTTGTATTTGTAATTTAAGTACATTACCCAAAAGTATTTTGTATTTCAAATACATAATACAAGGTATTTTGCCCAGCCCTGCTCATGCAGGCCTCTTAAATATGCAAAGAAATTTGTTAGCAAGCTCTTGGCTAGTGTTGTGCCTTAAAGAGCAATGAAACTACAGAGACATCAACAATGATTACAAACCACCTGACCACGATATAATTACTGTTGGTTAGGCAACAGATCTTTAGTTTTGAAAAAGACTGATCTTTAAAAAGAACAAAATAAACTGTAAAAAACGCAAAACAAAGAGACAAGAGATCACGGAACACACGCACGCCAATGTAACGTTGAAATGTACTCGGGTGGGTGTTACCACAGATTAAATAATGGTCAGATATTTCACTCCCTATTCCACCAATGTTACTATTTTTTGTCTCTGCACATTTACATTTGCAGCTCTGGGTGTTTACCACGCCTACACTTTTACGCGCGTTTTATGAAAAGTGCATACACGCTGTGCTGCTTGCGCAGTGCATGTCAAAATAGCAAACTCTTGGAGTTGCTTTGAGAGAGAGAGAGAGAGAAAGAGAGTAATAGAATCCACAAATTTGTCAAAGTGAAATATCTGACGTTTATTTAATCTGTGGTGTTACTCTGTAATATGGTCAACGTTGAAAAATAAAATTTCGTGCCACTTTTAAATTAGTGGTCACGTGGTTTGTAATTATTGTTGACGTGTCTGTATAAGAATTTCTTAAACATAACTTGTAGTGTTAATCCTACATTATATGAATCTTGTTGGGTCTTTTCCATCCAGACCAATACTGTAATACCTAGACATCTCCAGCAATCCCACAATAAAAAAATCAAGAGTCTTTATAGTTTTTCATTAAATTATTACCACAGAATGCTAACAAATTATTGTCAGTTAAATGAGGTTTTCTTTCTTGATGTACAAAAGATGCATTAAAATCTCTGTGTTTTATAATATTGAAAACAACTAAATTGGGTACAGGTTTATATTTTAGAGCAATGAGATTTGGCAATATATGCATTGGGCCAATCTTTAGAATTTCAGTTTTGAAAAATTACTAACTGTATTATATCAAGAAACACATTGCTCTGTTGTAGTGGTAATGCTATTAATTTTTTTATCTACGACTCTTCAATAATATAGTTGTTATACGCGTAACCGTAGGGATATAACCATACTCATAAAACACTAGTGAATTCTATGGATTTTATTCACTGGCGGTGTTTTGTTGGTTGCCTATTTATAGATATAAACAAAATAGAAATTGTTATAATCTCAAACTATTTACTGTTAGAAAAAAAATTTGAACATCGTCTTCAGAGGATCCCTGTATTCCAAGTCTAAAACTCTCTTTGTGAAGATTTTTTACTTTCATTGATTTCTATACATATTCAAAAATTTGGACATCGCCTTCCTCAGAGGAATCCACCTCCAAATCTTCCTCAGAAGTGTTAAAATCGTAGATAAAACGTCGTATTCGACTTGCACATAATGGGCATTATTCACTCACTTCATCTTCTTGAATAATAGCCTACATTATGAGCTTGTTGAATAATATACTATTGTCACAGTTTAAAGTGTTTTTTTTAACTTCTGGTTCTAAATACTTACCTACACTACTAAGTTCTCGCTAATCCAATGTGTTGTACAAGCAAAATGGACAGTGTTGTCAAATTAAACACTCTGACTTAGTTTGGATTAAAAGAAATGAGCAAGTTCCAGTACTATAATTATATATCCTATATACAATATCTTTTTATCATACATTAATATAAAACTGAATACAAAAGAAGATCTTTTAAGAATATGTAAGAACTAAGCTACGAAGAAGACTTTTTGATCAGTAGTAAGGTGTGGCCACATGCATCCTTCTAAGTATGGTAAACTGCTTGTATCAAGAGACTGACATGTTATTACTAAGGACTGCAATAATAAAAACAACTCTTCTGACATACAACATGCTACAAGAAAAGAAATATTTTTAATTTATTGAAATCGAGTTAAAAATACTTTTTACCATTGAGATGACTATCATTTTTATCACCCCAAGTGAATGTTTCTAATAATTTGGTAAAATGTGGAGCTAGTTTTTGAGGTGCTGGCCTTAAGATAAGGAGCAGGAATATTCTACTAACTTCACAGTTTAATAATACATCAGATCTTGTTCCATTTGGTGGTAGGTTTTCAAGAAGATTAGTTATTTCTGTGAAAGTATCTAATGCGGCAGTATAATCACCTGTAACAAATTTAATACAGTGCTTATTTATAAAAGAATACAATATGTTAGTTACCTCTTTCTATATAATTTGATGCTAATAATTCAAGGCAATGAACCTTAATATCCAAAGAATTCTGCGATAAGTCAACGGCATCCTTCAAATACATTTCATTGGCGTGATTGATATCTAATTTATTAAGAGATTCGACAATCTCAAGATTTATTCCAGTTGCCAGGGGACAACTTTCTGGCAACCTTGTTCTAGCATGAGCATAACAACTTAATGCTGCCTAAAATTTATTAAAAAAAAAAATAAAGTATGATACCGTTCCATAGAATGATAATATAACTACCTGTAAGTTTTCATCAGAGACACTCTGGCAACCTAAGCTTTTATTTTTCACTTCAGCTAAGACAAAATTTCTAGCAGATCGTACAAGGCAGGAAGTTTCTCCAGGAATGTTTCCAAGGGATCCCTCACATCTAGCAGCAGCAATCCAGCACATACCAGCATAAGAGGGCATTTCTATATTTTCACAGTACTGTCCTAAAGAAGTGAAGGAATCACATGCTTCAGTCACATTTGGTTTACGAAGGAATCTCCTGAAATCACATATTGTGTAGGTTAGGTTTTTAAAAATGTCATACAAGTATTTATTTACTTTTTTAATTTATTGGATATGTGTTTATACTGGTCCAAAATATCAGTTCCACTCGAATCAACACTCATTCTTATCTTGAGTATTTATTGATAGTGGAGATAAACCAAATAACACTACTGATAAAGTGATAACAGATGTTTATTTTGTATTTGTTGATTAACCAATCACATTCCAGTTCGGTTCGGACTCGTAAGCCCGCGAAATCTTTGAAGATCTTAATTTAATTTTAATCGTAATTAGAATTGCTGTAAATTATTTTATTCTTCTTTTGGATTATAATTAAATTAATTTTTGCTGTATTTACTGATTTTTCTATGTTTGGTCAGCTCTTTTCCATAGAATCTTGTCAAATCCAAATTAGATGATTGACGCAGATAATTTGAGGTTTTATTAGAATATTATGCGATATTATATTATTATTGCTATAATTTGCTTCAAGTTCTCTACCAAGAGAATAAGAAGGGCTTTGTAAAGCTTTAACATAGCACATATAATATGTAGATGTTGATTCATCGATTAGTCCTACTCAAAGAATTACCTTGAGAAATTCTTCAATTTTAGATAAATAAATTCTTTATATCATGTTTTATATCAAATAAACAAATTGGAAATTCTTGAATTCTTTTTAAAATATTATTTTAGAGTAAATTCTGCTGCATTTTTTACATTTCTGTGTAATTTTAGCTGTAAATCTCATTTAATAAGTTCTCTATACAGGAATATGAAGAATTGAAGTTCTTACAGTGTTTAGTTTAAAATTGGACACATTAATTATTTATAGTCTATAAATTCAAAACTTAAAGTTAAATGGACACACTAACTGTGTATTATTCCAACTCAGACATTTGTCTTTTACAAGCAAGAAAAGAAAGCCTTTGAAATCCAGATGAATGGATAAGAAGGATGTTGTTTAGTGTTAGTTTTTTTCTTGCTAGAAATTTAAGATTGTACAGGCTTCCAGAATTAACACTGTAAGGAAAATCTTGTGATTTTAGGATGACTGAGTGGCTTAGCAATGAGGTTGTCTTTTTACTTAGGGCAATAAAATTTCGAAAGTGGAGAAAAATGAAACTGAAGGAAGTTTTATTGTTTAGGACAGTAGAGAGAACTAATATATGCATTTATCCTGTTTCAGTTTTTTTTATCTAAAGTCTATAAGAATTAGAAATAAATATTCACAGAATTTTAGGGCAGATTTTGGTATTTTTGTTTTGATCATAGGTAATTACCACAATTTTCTAATATATTCAAAAGTTTATCTTCTTATTATCATAAATAATTAATATCTATATCTGTGATGTGATTCCTGATTCATAAAAAGGTATCTTAAGACAGGAAGGTAACTCTCAATGTAGAACAAGGAAACGCGATCACAGTCAAAATTGTTACATTTGGGTTTTAATCTCAGATGTTTCTTGTAATTTTCAGTAACATTTTAAGCTCTGTAGGTTATCATCTTGTTATTTTAGATTAATTATTCTTTAAAGCTGAGTTTCTTAAAAGTATGTTTTTAAATTTCCAAACTTGTATATTTGGTTAATTTTTATCAAACTTTTTAAACACTACCCTTTAGGTATGTAGAATAAGATGCTATCAAAAAATGAAAATTGATTTTTCCAATTTGTTAGGTACTTACCTTTTTATAGATCGCATCACAGCTACAAAATCTTTACATATACAGGGTGTCCAACATATATCGGTACATTTTTCTAGACAGATAAAATAGGATTACTTTCAAGTCACAATTAATTTGGCATAATTGCTATTTCATTGCATAATAAGTATTTAATTGTCTCATGTTTTTTAAAAAAATGTGGAGTGAAAAAGAATTTTAGAATTAATTTCAATACAAATTGGTATGCTTTCTAATGAGTTTGATAATATTTTAATTGAAGGCAGAACAAAAATCTACAGGACTATATTTCAACAAGGATAAGTCTATGGCTTTATCAGAATTTAGAAAACATCAGGCTTTTGGATGTTTTGGTTGCAGTTGCAAGTGCAATGTAGTATTAATGGAATTTACATTACTTAAAAGATCTGGACAGCTTGTGCGTCTATTGCAGTCAACCACATCATGGGACTTCAGGGGATTCTTTGTTCCATGCACCTTGACTGGGCCATTTTTGCATTTTCTGCAGTCAACTGTCTTGCAGGTAGAGCCTTTATTTTTTTTTGTTAGATTTGCAGAGTATGTGATTGATTAATTTATTTATTATATTTCTCACTAAAATTAAAAGTTATTTCTATAACTATTGAACATTAAAATGTATAACATAACCAATTGAAAATTAACATTAGATGATAAAAATAATAATAATAATAATAAAACTCTAAATAATTATAACTCACTAAACAAGTAAAATCAATAACAATTAATAAACATCTCAATTTTCTAAAATCTTAAAGGCTAAATTTACAAATTGTTTGAAATATAATATAACATTCTTATTAATTAATTCCTGTTTTGTAGAAGGCCACTGTAGTTCCTGTATGATAAATTTTCTAACTAAAACGTTTCTGCTACCATCAAAAATTGGACAATCGAAGATCAAGTGATCCACTGTCTGAGGGCAGTTATCGTTGCAAGTGCATGAAGAATTGTTTATTATCTGGAACCTTTCCAAATATGCCTTAAATTTTCCATGTCCCGTTAAAATCTGCGTTAACTGATAATTTAGTTCTTCATTCTTAAATTCTTGTCTTGCATAAACCGACAGAAAGAAAGATTTTGTTGCCATACCTTTGTTTGTCGCCTTCTATTGATTATCCCATTCAACCATAATTTTTTCGTGTATATATGTTTTAAGTATTGAACGCGTCGTCGTCGAGTCAACGAAAATGCCACCGCAGGTGGCTGCCATTTAGGAAGTTTAATTCCTTTATGGCTGGGGTGATGAAAAAATGGGCGCGAACGATGTCAGGCACCAAGCAAACCGCACGCCAGCCCACGGCGATCATGTTGATGAGTGCCTGTAAGGGGGGCATGCCGAAGGACACCCAGCCAGCCGCCGGAAAGGGGCGACCGTGGGGTGATCGATATGTCGCAATACGGTTCCTTCCAGAACTGTGTTGGTATGGTGTGATGAGAAGTGTGGGGTGTGGATGTGATTAGTGTAGTGTGGTGTAGGTGTCTAGGTGTGTAGAGTGTGCCGTGGACTGGTGTGGAGCTGTTCCGGCATTTGCCTTCACCATTAGGGGAAATATTGAACGCGGAAAATGTTTATAGCTTTCTACTAATTGCTCATCCGTGGAAGCTTCTTTAGCTAAACGATCGGCTCTTTCGTTTCCTTCCAAACCCGGAGCGCCTTTACCCACTTAAAAACCAACCGCAACTTATGAATTTGTTCTACTAGAGGCATGTGATTTTTGTAACTTTTAATTAAATCTAAAGATATTTGAGAATCTGTTTTAATTATATACGACTCACATTCATGTTTCTCCTTACTTAACGATAAATGCGTCTAATTTTTTACCTGCTTTCAAAAGCTTATCTGAATTTATACAGTTTACACATTTGTATTCTGATTTTTTTGCCTTACATTCCATTATTGTATGATTTTCGGCACATAATGGACAGACAGTTTCTCCTGTACAAGATTTACTGTCGTGGCTATATCTGTTACACTTGTAACAACGTAATATTGGTATATAATCTCTACAACTGTACATGTTCCAAAATATTTTTATTTTCTTTTTGAGAAATTGCCTTCTTAGTGTAGAACTAATTTCGAACATTAAATTTCTGGTCTTTTTGTTAACTGAATTTTGTATTACTTTGGCATGTATTATTTCTCCTTCTTGAATTATTTCTTTGTTTTGCATTCTTATTCATCTTCCGCGTTTTCTAAAGTTACTTCTTCTGGAATATTATATACGATTAACTTAGGGAAGTAACTTAAATTTTTCAGCCTTTATTTCAATTTTGCAATGATTCATTTCAATGTCTGATTCCGAGCATGTTTCTACTAAAATTTTGCCATTACTCAAATTTTTCAGTTGATTAACACGTAACTGTAATTTACAAGGATCTATATATTTTTTAATTTGCAGTTTGGTTTCGTCACTGCTTTGTTCTTTAGAAGGAGTAACAATTGCCTTAAATTTTGTACTGGATTTTTTATTTTCTACCACTCTTGCATAAGTTTGTTTCGGTAAAAGGGATCTGGAAGATTAGGAGGCTTATTTCTTTTAAGTACAATTTCGGATTTTAATTTATTGAAAACTCGATTTAAATCGTAAATTTCCACTTACTTTCGTGACCATTCGTAAAGCAGATATTGCATTTTTGAAGTCTAAATCGTTAATATCTTCTTCCAATTTCGGATTAACTTCCTCATCAACTAAATTACCAGTTGATGATAATATATCGTAAGATTTCTTCTTTCGATTACATGATGTAGAGTTTACTATTGCACTAGATCGTAACTGTTCTTGGATTTCAACGTTTATAAATTTCTTAATACTTTTTTGACTTTGAGCTGTGCTAGATCTACTGGAGGGCCCTTCTTCCAATTCTTTTAATAACAATTCTTGCTTGCCTATTCTTCCCTTTTTATTAACTTTTGGTTTTAACGACGCACTTAAATTTTCTGTGTATGTATAATATAGACTTTTAGTTCCTGCAATTTTGCAGCATTGGCAGTCTGGACTTTCTCCGTGTATATCTATTAGACCTTGTAATGACATGCATTCCGCGATTTTGTAGCCTTTGCAGCCTCTGTAGCTGAGTCTCGCCCACCATAAAGAAGACAGAGCTACAATAATCGGTTATTATTTACGCTACGCCCGTTTTGAAACTTGAGGTGAAGGGTGAATGTGAAATGCAATAATGAACGCAATACATAAGTTTTTTAAAAAAATCTAAAGGACGAATCAGAAAATTTAACAGAAATGCCTATCCCAAAAAAAATATTTGCAATGTTCTTCTAATGATCCAATTCACCTTTGCGTAGATTCTCAGAAATTAATTTGTCTTAGTTTAAGAACATTTTAAGTGCAGAATATTATTGAATAATTGTTATAAGTCCTCAACATCTAAATCACGCAAAAGGACCAGCTTCAGCCATACAGCCCCTGGTAATGCTTCCGTTCCTGTTGTTGCTAAAAGTTAGCACAATTTTGTTTGTTTTTTTTTAAATTAGATTAATGGTCTGAATCTTGACTTTAGTTGCAGGAAACAACGGAACTATAAATAAACAACAAGACCTAAAATGCAGAACAGGTGATTAAATATGCATTCACCGTAGTGTTCTTGACCTAATCACTGCTTTTAGCATACAGCTCAGGTAATACTAGAAAAAAAAGGTTATCTAGGCTAAATCAGGAACTGTGTTGGTCGGAAAAAACTTCTTCTTTTAATCACCCATGGATTGGCAGAGATCTATAAATGTATAATGTAACGTTTTAATAAAACGTTTATTTATTTTTAATATTTATTTTCACTAAGTCTATTACAATTTATTTCTAGTATTTATTTTTATTAAATTTATATCACTGATTACACATTTATTTCTGTTCGTTACTACATCTACTAGACGTTGACCCGAGCTTATTCACTGCGTAACTGCCCTCTCCATTCCCTCTTGCCTTTATATATCGTTTCTTTGTTTCTCTCGATGATTCTAGAAGTTTCGCGCCTTTTCTCGCACATTCGACAGCCGTAACGCCTAGAAAGTTCGAGACCTCTCTGGTATATTCGATTGACGGCGCGTTACAGTAAGAAACACTTCTAAAATAGAAAATAAAACAAAACACTAGCAACGACGCAAAAGAATGAAAACGGCAATGTTGACTTGGTTTTTAAGAAAATGTTTCCTTAGAAAAATATGCTAAATAGTAATTTGACAATAGAAAAAACAAGATACCAAAATGATACTTTTTAAATTTTTTTTTATATTTATGACTTGATGAAATATTACAGAATAAAAAGAGGTGTGGAACAAATTATAGTATGTGATCTCGAGAAACCTAGCTGTGTACGAATCTGAAAGGAAGCTATTTCTTTATTTGAGGACGGCCATTTTAGAAATTCAAAGGATTCTTTTTATCCAATAATAGAAATCTCTGATAATAGTAAAGGTAAGAATCTGCACAACTAAGAAAAACCACGACGAATCTTAAGTGGATCCTCCAATGTCTCCAATGAACAATGGGCTTATATCTCTTCTGTCTGCTAAGTGACGTATCTTTTACTAAGAAAGTTCATTCGCATAGATATGATCTTTCAAAAGTGCTATTTCTCTACATTGAATTGCGTTGTTCATCTTTACCTACGATCTGATTTTTGTACTAAAAGGTTTTGTCAATTTAAAGCACGCATATGGTTTGGTTTGGCACGCAGCCCATGTTCGATTTAAATCGACGAAACCTTGTAGACGTTGACTTTTGAACACAAAACTTGAAATCATTTTGAACAATTGCAGCGGGTTAGTACGTTTTGTGTGCTTTTCAGTCTACACCTAAAATATATATAACTCCTTTAATATTGAAAATAGCCAAGATGGCCACTCTTTATTTTCCATTTGTAATGACCTAAACTATACATTAGTAAAATATAGAATATGTGGCGGGACACTCTGTATATCGTCGGTTGTAAGCTTTTCTTGATTTGTACTTCTTATCACAGTTTAAAAAATGGCAAGTGATCATAGAGCACAAGCGCATAAACGAACGACAGATGTAAGACTGTGTTTCAGCCAGAATAGAACGATGCACATTACCAATATTACTGTATGGACGCGATGTTATACAATTAGAATTAATTTAACTGCCGTTTACGTAAACGAATATATTTTGTTTTTGTAAGAACAATCTTTTTTTATTTTTCCAGGTTTTACCCATAGAGGTCATGGCAAAATGACAAAAATGCAATTACAAAAATCTCAGTATCGAAAAAAGGAAGAAGTTGTATTTTCGAATTGATAAAAAAGAGTGCTTATAAAAAATCTTTCCGGTGAAAAACTGAAGACAACAGCTAATCTGGAACAATTTTGAAAAATCTCGAAAAATATCACATACATACACCGATCGTAAGATTCCTGTATCTATCAGAAACATACATTTAAGTGAGATTGAAGCAGTTACAGTTTGATCGTCTTTTGCTTTATTATCTCCACCTAGCCGGGTGAAAAAGCGTTTGTGAAACCGTAGATTATTAATTTGGTACTTTGTTGTGTGATGTGACCGCAAACTGAAAAAAATCATTAATTACTGCTTGGATCTTGAGCTTTTGCACTCCTTTAGTTAGTTGTGTCAAACTGGAGCAACAGATCATTATATTGGCATTGCATTATACGGTATGAGCACAAACTGAAAATGTACTGCTGTTTTGATCTTGAGTTTTTACACTTCTTTAGTTGGATGTGCCAAACTGGAACCAAAGATTATTTTCTTGGTATTTTACTATGCGGTATGAACACAAACCAAAAAGGTATCACTGCTTTGATCTTGAGCTTTTGCACTTTTGTAGTTAGTTATGTCAAACTGAAATCATATATTATTCTTTTGACATTTTGCTACATGGTATGGACAGAAACAGGAAAGATATCTAATTTTCTTTCATTCTGAGTTTGTACCCTTCATTAGTTACTTCTATAGTTAGCGATATAATCTTGAAATATTGACTTAGACTGTTAAATAGTTTCTTCTTAATCCTGCTGTGACTTATCAGTTATATCATGCTTCATTCTTCAAAGTACAAAAAGCTCCTCGATCGATTACTTTACAAAGTGATGTAAGTTCTCGGTTTACAATTTCCTATTCTTAACATATATTTGTGTTCATATATCTAAACGTTTTCAAGTTTTTCTCTAGGAGTATTTCATCAACTTTTTTGTGATTAATTCTACTCTAAGTCTTTAATTCATTGAACAATTTTGTCATTCTTTTATTTGCACAAAATCGGATTAGAGTTAAGTTTTCGGTTACTAAACTATTCATTAAACAAATGGGCCAGAATCTTAAAAATCACAATTCAGTAAATAATAACTGAGACGGTGCCAGCAAAAAAATGGAAAGAAAGTTGGATCCTTATATCAATCAGGTGGAAGTAGGGAAGTCATTCTAAGAAGCCTCCGATGACTGAGTTCACCTTTAGTTCAAACACATAGGAGACGGTGGAGATAGTAATTCTTCTTTTGTTTTGGCATATCTCTCGAATGGAACGACTCATCGGAATGATATTATTTTTGTGATAGATGGTACTGTTACACAACATAAATCTTGATCAAACTTAAACCGTCGCAGATCGCGTTGTTTTGTCTCTCTGTTTTTAAATACGTCAGACTATTAGTTACAGCAGTCAATTTGATTACCAAGTTTGTAAAAAGCAAAGTAACTGATGTGTTTTTTATATAATTGAAGATAGAGCAGTAAATTTAAAGTTTCAATTCTATTCATTTGATGTTTCTTTAAGTCAGCCTTAGTGTTCTAATTCATACCGGTTATAATAATGTAAGTACAAACATAACAAAATAACATTTGCATTCCAGTAGCTGTGGTGGAAAGATAATTTTGGTGGTCTTCAACCTCTGGCTAAGGGTCCTGAAAGGTATTTGTAAGCGAAATCACTAGAAGAACAGGCAAATTCTATACTCGGCGGCAATAGCTTAACGCCTTCTCAAGACGTAGGCGTCGATGAATTGCTCTAGGGAATTAAGGAATTCCAGCTGGGGTCTATGCATTCTAAATGCATAGATTGTCAGTCTCCGTAAATATTCTTGTATATAAATTACAAGTATGTACTGTACATGCCTTGTGAATACTTATCATACATTGGAAATTTACATAAAAGCATAAAGATTATACCAATGCACTGTAATAAATACACTGATTTCCAATCAAGACTTCACTACCCGTCAAAAATGTAAATAGCATTAATTTATTCTAAATCTTGTGTCATTTCCAGATTATTTAATATCAAATTAATGTTTCCCTGTCATTTTATGACCTTCAGAATACTTAAAAAATGGTATCGTGCCAATAACTCTCATATAGGATTTTTGACCTGCTAGATTCGCGATCGGCCCCATTGTGGGACGGTTTTAACATTCTTTGTTGTAAATAATACAACTTCTAAATTGAATTATGCATTTTTATTGGTTTTATTTTTGTCTGAATTTTCCTTTGATTGTGACCTTGTACATTTTATTTATAGATTGTAGAGTTTCATAACTTATTATGCTATTTTCAATGTTTTTCTTAACGACATAATTGGATGGAACAATTTAAAAAAATTCCTCTGTTTCATATTTAATTAAATTGATAATTATCATTATGCATACTGTTTCCTTTCAGATGTTTACACACTTAAGTGCAGCGCAAGATAAGGTGCGTTACCCACAGTAAAAGTCTACTTTGAGGAAACAAGTTTGAATAGTCAGTTTCTAGAAACTATCATCTGTTGTGTGTGACGTACCTAAACTCCTTTATAAATATTCATTGAATATATCGCATATTAATCTTTACAGAGAGGACCGAGTAATTGTTAGTCTATGCTTTGTTTTTCTACTTTTATCTATTGACCCCGTCCTTGTTTTT
>VTPC01002788.1:0-50541 GCA_011009095.1 Ignelater luminosus | reverse complement strand
TGTATCCAAGCATGTAAAGTAGCTAAACCAAACCGAACATTTTTCTCTTCTACTGGTAATGACATAACCTTATCAAGTTTGTTTAGACGTGACTTGACACAAATAGCAACACATGTTAGATTTTGTCATTGTTACTGTTTACATTGTCCCGCCGACTGCACTCGAAATCAATGGTATTCGCTGAAAAAGATAATAAATAGTTTAGAAAAAGTAATAAATTTAGTCATTTGAAACTGACATTTAGCCAAGCAGTTGGTTTCAACTTACAATTAAACAATGAAACCAACTTAACTGTCCTGACTCTACCGCGCGCCTCTTGGCTAGCCGTGCGTCGCGTCGGGCGCCTCGTGACACGAGATCTCGGAAAAAATCAAAACGCTACACCATAAACTTCATTTTAAAGTAATGTAGACCATCAAACTTACAACTATTTTTCTAATTCTCAAAAATATTAATGCATAAAAAATAATAGAGTTACGTTTGACGTGACTGTTTATACTCGAAAAAAACATAAACTATATTAAACAACTAATGGAAAGCATTTTACATACCTTCGACAACACTTTCCATTAATTTGGAGTGCAATAAGTCACTTGAACTAAAATTATTAACACTTTAAACATCGCCCAGATTTACACTACAAACGCGTGGCTCGAACTTTGACAACGCTCACACTTTATGTTTGAAAACCCAACAGATTTTATTTTCACAAAGATGTGCCGTTCTGCTTTCTTTATCAAATTTCGGTGTACTAAACATGAAATTAAAAACTTCAGTTTTTTTATTTTTGTTCGCCTTTTTCGGGAAATGGGCCACTGTGCGATGGCATACGTGATTGGCTAAATTTGGAAATAGTAAAGCAGGCGTGAATCCAAGAAGGTTACAGCGGGTTATTCGTCTTTGTTTTGCTTTTCGTTTATTTTCATTCTGCTTCAATGCTAATCCTAATGTTGAAACAGCTGCTACACTTTTTTTTTGTTCATTTTTACAAAATAATACCAACTCACCTGGTGTTTGTGTACACAAATATTAAAATTAATTATTATATTTTTAAAAACCAACAATAATAATAAATTAATATCAATGTCCTAACCTCGAAAAATTAAACAACTCACACCTTTTGTTTTATAAACACAGTTATCATAACCTCACAATTTGAACAAATTGTGTATTACATTGTGGCCACCCAGTTTGGTACAAACTTGAGTTTTTCAGTTTTGACGTCATCATTCTAGACTGATAGTCAAGTTTGATCAAATTATTTGATAAGGTGACCTGGAGTTAAATTTAAAAAAGCAACAAATATACAGAAATCAGTTGAGGGCCAATGTTTTTTTTTGATCTCAGTGGAAAACACAAGCCTGAAGCAGACTTACTATCCATTAATAATACACAAAAAACAAAGTAATAGAAAACCAATCAGATGCTAGACCCAAGGAGTTTTATACTTCGTCAGCGGTGCCCATCCCTATTTAAACTGTAACAATGTAAGATGACCCAAAATACAAAGTCGGCCACAATATAATTTAATAGAATTTAACGACGGAAGAATTCCAATTAAAACTCACACTTTGTGAGTTAATTATATCAACAAAAAAATATACACAAATCACAACGACGTGTTGCTTGCAAGGACTAACAACACAATGAATTTTCGGGGTAAATAACAAATATAAAAAGACATAATCCAGTTACGCACTGAATTCAAAATACGAAAGCGACTTAACCTGTAAAAATTAATTTAAAAGGGTGGTTGATGATTTTTGATCTTTATTTTACTTTTTTAATTTGAATTAGGAATTTTAGGAAATTGTCGAACGAAAATAAGATTTTTATGCGAGAAAACGGCGAATATCTAAAAAAATATTAAAATACGGGCGTCGTTTAAAATTGCTCCGCAAAGAGAAATATTGAAAATCCAAAAGGGTCTGTTTTTTTTACAAAGGATAATTTACCCAAAAAAAAACTAAAAATACACAATTCTTAATTCAATTTAACAAACTAGCAACCCAAATAATTAATTCAACAATAATTTGCAAAAACCGATTTAACAAAATCAAATATACAAACTTACATTATTCTTGTGGTTCCCATACCAACCTAATTTAATTAATTTTTGGCGAGATTTTAAAAGGATTTAATATGTATGTCATGAAAAGTAACGAACCGTTACAAACTGCTGGATAGCAGCGAGTAGGATTCTTTGTCAAACAAATAATTAAGAAGAAAAGTTCGATTTTATTTGATAGTGACTTCTACAGTTCCAAGATATAATAATTTAATACGTCAAATATCAGTTTTGTTGTTTAATCTGCTAGCTAACTATCGACGTATAGTTATACAGTAGAACCTCGTTAACTCGGCCCCCTTTAACTTGGATCTCCGGGTAACTCGTACCGATTTAGGAACTTATAAAACTTTGTTAGCAAGTATACTCTACTGTACACATGTGTTTATTTTATGATAAAAGTGATGTGTAAATATTTCAAACGTTTTTTTTTTGTTCAGTATTAAGGAAACTCTTGTAAATATGTTGTCTTGTATTGTTTTTCCACATTCTCCGTTTAACTCGGATTTTCGTTATGTCGGATCGGCTCCGGTCCCAGTTGATCTGACTTAACGAGGTTCTATAGTACTTCAGTAGAATCGTGCCAAATGTGCTGTTGCATTTTGTGCTCAAAAACGTTGGTAGTTAAACTGTATTTAGCATGCTCGCGGTTATAATTACTTTAGTCTTCTTTTTCCAATTAGTTAGACTACACTAAATGTCTGTATTCATCATATGATACTGCTGTCTGGTATATCTTTTCACCTATAACCGTTTGGAACTAGTGTTAGTAGAGTTCCGTAAAAAGATGTAACTCCAATTTCAGTTTATTTCATAGCTCAGAACTACAGTTTTTTGTGCAATTTTGCGTAATTTTATCTTTAGCAAAATAATTTTCTTCTGTTGTCAATCTGATTTATTAAATCAGAAATCTCAGAAATTTTGTTAGCGACGCTGTTTGTCAATAAGAATGATTTTTGTGATAGCTCTTTGAACCCACTAGATAAAGACAAGTGTTGAACACGACACATAGTAGAAGAAATTCTAAATTTTCTGCTGCTATCAGTTTTCATCCTAAAGAGAGATCGAGCATATTAATTTAACTATTTTCACTAATTTGACATAAAATTTGCATTATTTTTTTATATTCTTTAGTTAGTTAGTTAGATAGATCAAGTGCTATTTTCATCAACAATCTGTTAAAAACGATATGTTGTTATAATTGTTTCCTTATCTTAATAATCTCCACCATAAATTTTATTTGTTATGACATTTTTAACCTTTTAATACTGATAATTGGAAAATCATATTTAGAAGAATTATGTATACGAGAGATTTCGATTATACATACAAGTACTTCCATCTGTATGCACTAATTCTAAAAATAGCTGTAATGAAAAGAGTATCTTTTTAATTGTTTGTCTTTCTAGCAGTATTACGTATTGGTTACATTAAACGATAAAGTGATAAGCCACGATAAAAAGAAAAATAGTGCTCAAAATAATGAAGATGGATCAGAACAATATAACAGCAAAAACTTCTGTTTCTTTTCTTTTTGTTACATGTACATTATCGTTTTGTTTTCGAGTGACACCTGTCATAAGATCTTTCTAAAAGATATACTGCGATGCCACTCAGGATGTTAATAAATTCATCAAATAGCGACAGCTACCCATCACTATGACCGTACATTTTAAACGCTTTTTCCAGTGTGATCTTTACATACGTAAACTGTTTATAAATTTATTAAATATTTAATAATTAAATATATTTTATTACAATACTCATTGTTATCTTTCAGGCAGGATAGAAAACTTCGAAAATGCATTTGAAGGTAAACATGGACCAATTGAATTAGCCATCGCCTTTTACTCCGGTTTATTTGCCTTTGGCGGTTGGAACTTTCTCAATTTCGTTACTGAAGAATTACAGGATCCTTACAAGTAAGAACTAAACATTATTACTATTACTAAACTCGGAAAATCAATTAATTCTTATAACAAACGTGTAGTAGCATCACTTAATTGACTGTATTCACTTCAAATTAAATTTGCGACGTATCGTGTTTGAAAATCTAATTTTGATTAGTAGCAGTGGGATATTATTGGATTAAATAAATATAACGGACAAGATAACATGCTGAAAGTTGAACTGCTTTTGGAAAAAATATATACTGCTGGCATCTTTAGGAGTAAAAATAATGGTCATGTTTAATGAATGAAAGACTTGTTGAATTAAACATTGGTTTTATCTGCTGTTCTCCGTAAAACGGCTGAAACGATTCTCCTGTTCTTCACCTCTCAAATAACAAACGTTATTGAATTGAACGTGATTTTAACTTGATTTAGGTATTTTTCAAATGGAACTTCTAAAAGATACTGCAATGCTTTCAGTTATATTCTTGACAAAATAAAACACTTGAGAAGTGAAGGATTACTGGAAAAACTAATGCGGGTAATTTCAAGATATTTTAGTAAATAATACCTAGAGGTAAACAATTAGCAGTACCCATAAAGTCGTAAATTTGTCACATAGGATTTAATACATACTGGTAATCGCATCGTACAACTCATAAAGATTTACTTTTTTTATACTACAGATTTGTATAATGCAATATTTTGTGCATTATTCACTTTAACATTTCATCTTTGTAATATTGTTCTCTCTCTCTCTCTCTCTATCTCTGCTATTTTGTAAAGTTATCTTCTACCTTTTTGTCTTCAAAAGGGGCGTTAAGATTTAACAAACTTATTTTTCTATACTTTTCTTTTAATTATTCTTTCAATAACCAAAAAAACTAGTTATTTGTTCTGTATTCATGTTTTGGCACTGTAATAATAGACTCTTGGTAATTGTCTCAATACTTTCAATTTATTTATTTTTCACTCTTCTAATTTGTTGATACTAGTAAGTTTCTT
Organism: Ignelater luminosus; assembly: GCA_011009095.1. Taxonomy (NCBI): domain Eukaryota; kingdom Metazoa; phylum Arthropoda; class Insecta; order Coleoptera; family Elateridae; genus Ignelater; species Ignelater luminosus. The sequence continues at coordinate 45,576 of VTPC01002788.1, read as the reverse complement.
AATAATTTAATTAGAATAATTTATCAAAATCCAATTTGATTTGGTTTTTAAAGAGACTTTTTTAGAATTTTAGATTTTTTTTAACAGATTAAGTACCTTTTCAGCTATATAGTTATTCTTTTGTTAGTATCGTTTTTGTTTTCTTCATCTTCTTCAATTAAGACAACCTCATGTTCGTTTGTGTTTGTTTCCACTATCACTTTGGTTTTCTATGCATTTGTTTTTAATTTTGCTTGTCTAGATATGTTCATTAATTTATTTTTACATTTGTTGGTTGGCTGTCTTTATTCTATCATTAGCAGGCCCTCAATTTATTCCTGTTTTATCTTCTGTTTGTTTGTTTTTTTTTTTGTTTTTCAGTCCTTGATTATAATATTAAGAATAATACAGGAGGAGAAAAGATGCATTTTTGCCACACCCCACTTTCAATCTTATTATTGTTTACTTGCTTTCATCTTCTGTCTTTACTATATCATTATCATGTATCATGCTGATAAGTCTTATATTATGCAATCTTTGGGGATTCTATAAAGAAATTTCTCACGTTCTTTTTCTATGGAAACTGAATCAAAAGCTTTATTTCTTTTAGCATTTCATTTTTTTGCTAACTGTAATAATAGCATTATTGGGCTCTAATTTTTGCATTTTAATGAATCACCTTTTTTGATCAATTTAATGGTTATATTCAATCTTTTACGTTACATTCTTTTAATTAAATTTTCTTCTGCAGTAGAGTACATTACTGTTGACATTCTGATGTTTGCTTAAATGCTTTAGTGAGATTCCATTTTACATATAGTCCAGTCAATGAATGCCCAAACGCGGACTGTAGAGGACATGGAAAGGGGCAGAATTTTTCTCTTGAGGAATGTGTTGGGGGTAGTTAGGAGGCAAAGATACTAAAAGTCCCCGCCCCTAGGCCCCTAGCCCTGCTACTTTAGGGAGGGTGTGGAAAGGTTCCTTTTGTCGATTTTTCGCTTATAACTCGGAAATGGTGCGTCGTACAGTGAAAAGTATTCCTTACAAGATACAAGATAATTAAATTTCCTACAAGAATGTTTATATTCATTTTCTTCCTATGTGTTATAGTTTCCGAGATGTTCACCAGCGCAAATCAGTAATTTTTGAAAAACGTTTCTTGTCTCACATTTTACGTCGAAGTTGTCCTTCTAACTCATCAGCCTTATGTTTTCGGAAAAGGCATCAGACAGGAAGTTGTAGAGCATTACATTTCCTTTTGAAACATATATATTTACTAATTCATCTTCGACAGATCAGAAGTTACAGCAATTTGAAGTTTTCGGATAAATTTCGTGATTTCTCAAGAAAACCATACTTTCGTTATTATTGTTATTTATGTATTAAGAAACTGAAATTTGCCAAAGATAAGTAGGATTTTTCTAAAATTCCAGTTTCTTAATACATAAATAACAATAATAACGAAAGTATAGCTTTCTTGAGAAATCACGAAATTTATCCGAAACTTTCAAATTGTTGTAACTTCTCACCCGTAGAAGATAAATTAGTAAATATACATATTTCAGAAGGAAATGTAATGCTCTACAACTTCTTGTCTGACGACTTTTCAGAAAACATAAGGCTGAGGAGTTAGAAGGACAAGTTTGACGAAAAATGTGAGGCAAAAAAAAGTTTTTCAAAAATTATCGATCCTCACCGGCGAATATCTCGGAAACTATAAAATATAGAAAGAAAATGAATACAGACAGTTTTGTAGGAAATTTAATTATCTTTTATTTTGTAGAGAATACTTCTTACCGTACGACGCACCGTTTCCGAGTTATAAGCAAGAAACCGAAAAGAGGGACCTTTCCACCTCCACCCCTCTCTCCCTGAAGCGGCAGGGCTAGGAGCGGGGACTTTTAGTATCTTTGCCTCCTAACTACCCCCAACACATTCCTCAAGAGAAAAATTCTCCCCCTTTCCATGTCCTCTATAACCCCTTCTTTGACTGGACTAATATTGACAAGTGCCTTTTTGATCTACGTGAATTTGATTACTTCCATTATTTGTGTTTAAAGAAGTTTTCCTTCAATAGTGATTTCTCTTGTTTAGCTGTGTAGAATACTCCATCCATCTATTTTCAATTTCATTCCTACTTTTAGACATACTTGCATATCCTTTGTTTCCATATATGTAACTGTGAATGTAAATATTATGTTGGATATCTGTTTCCCCGTCATGTTTCTTGGTATTTTGTTATAGTCTCTAATCGCCAAATTTCTTTAGTTTTTTTTTTAGTTTAGAGTAGAATTTAGTTGTAGCTTTCATTTTTGTATGTTCCTTACTTGATTCTGTATCGTTCTTCAAGTATTCTGGCTTATTTTTCTTATCTATTTTCTTAAATCAGTAAATGGAAGTTGCGGCATGATTTTTGGTTTTAATGATATTTTGCTGGTGATTTGGGTTAAGTTTTAAAGGTGCAATAGTACATTTTATTAATCTCTAAACTTTGATTTTTGATATAATTATTTAATTATGCTATGCAGAGAGATTGTAGAATTTGCTTTCTTTTTGTACTTTTGTACTTTTTCTAATTTAATCTTGTGACTAGAAAATACAGAATTAGAGATTTGCTAAACTGCTACTTTTCGCTACGGTGAAAAATCACAAGGGGGCGATTCGGTCTAAATGTAGAGCAAATGTAGAGAAACTCCAAATAACACATTAAAACATGTCGCAATTAGTCGATTGCATAACCCTCCAAAGTCCGCAGACAAAATTGCATTTCTTATTTAATTTTAGTTATTTTTTTACCCTGAGAAAAAAGCAACAATAACAACAAAGCTCATCCTTTACATATGGATAACCAAGGAGGAGTAAAGACTAACAACGCGTTACTATAACACTGCAGCTTTACTAATAATTAGAACAACAATGCTTTATTAACGAGCCATCATGATTACCTAATTATTATTCAATATGATTTTATTTGTTTACTAAAAGTCATAATTTCCTAATGCATTATTAAAGCAATGTTAGGTTATTAGAAATTTAAATTTAAATTGACAAATATCTAGATCAATGTCTGATAACTTTCACTGAGCAACTGTATAGCTTTATGCACTACTTGTATAATATGCTGGTCATGACATAATTCCAATGTTAATTCACATAGGTATTATTCGAAAATATTTCTAACTTAGTAACAATGTTATACTTTAAATATACATTTTATTTAAAAATCTTGAATTTCGAAACTCTGAAAAAACAAGGTAAAATCAAGAGATTGAGTTTAAGAAAAGAAAATTAAAAATAGTTAATTGTTCTTAATTTCTTTTTTATTTATTTTGTTTACTTACTAATTATTGTTTGTGTTTTTTTTCAGGAACCTACCCAGAGCAATATGGATAGCTCTCCCAGTAGTAACGGGTGTTTATGTTTTAGCAAATGTAGCTTATTTTGCAGTGCTCTCTAAAGATGAAATGTTAAGTTCAGCTGCAGTTGCAGTTGTAAGTTGAACTTATCTTCTAATCTGTAATTATGACGATTATGACATGATAACATTTAATTTCTAGACATTTGGAAGTAAGACAATTGGTAATTTGTCTTGGATAGTGCCAATATTTGTTGCACTGTCAACATTTGGTGGTGTGAATGGTATACTATTTACATCGGCCAGATTATTCCTGATAGGATCTCAAGAAGGACATTTGCCTGTCCTATTTTCTTTTATTCATGTAAGACGAATGACTCCAGTCCCATCACTTATTTTTACTGTAAGTAATCTTTAATATTTATTTAAAATAAATCTAAATTTGTTTTTCTAATTTCAGTGTGTCGCATCTTTAGCAATGCTTTTAGTCAGTGACGTCTTTGTACTCATTAATTATTACAGTCAGATTTTGTGGTTATCTGTTGCTGCCAGTATTGGTGGTATGTTATGGTTAAGATACAAACAACCCAATATGCCAAGACCAATCAAGACCAATATAATTATTCCTTTATTGTTCCTAGCTGCTTGCGCCTTTTTAGTATTGTTTCCTATTCCATCCCAGCCTGTGAATACTGTAATTTGGGTCTCAATTACACTCTCAGGTGAGAATATCCAACTTTGTTTATTTAGACATATAAGTAATTTGATTTTTGTTTTTTTGACCAATAGGCATTCCTGTTTATTACTTATGTATTCACAATAAATCGAAACCAAAAAAGTATTATAGGGGAGTTCAAAAGATTACAGAAGCTCTCCAGACTCTAATGGAGGTCACTTTTCCTGAGGAGATTAACCAAAAACTGTCTGATATTTAATTTATAATATATTAATATATGTATTTATAATAATCAATAAAAATGATACTTAAGTGTGCAGAGATTTATTGTTTGCTGTAGATTTTTCTTCAATATACCTAAATAACAATTTTATAATGCATATATAAATCATATATGGTATGATGACTGATGAGTATAGATAAACTGATATACAAAATTAAACTTTTTGAATGTTACATGGACTAGAGAGGGTGATTCTTATAGAATCTTTCCTGCTGATTCCGAATCTGCTTTCCAAATTTTTTCATCATGTAAGGTTTGTGAGTAAATTTCGGAATTTCAGAAATTTTAATTTTTCATGGAAGAAAACAGCAAAATTCATGTACCCTAACTGTAAACCCAGGACTCTACAACTTTTAGATCTGCACAGATTTACCATTGAAATCTCAGGTACTCCGTTTTATCCAGTGGTTGCTTTATGTTTTCATAAGACTTCTTCATGTGGACAGTACAAGCAATGTGAATAGGAAGATTTTCATTTCCATTATGAAGGAGAATAGCTTTAAGGCTCATTTTTAAGGAGTCTATAAAGAGTCTCCACTCTTCTGGATGGCCCATTGCCTCTACTACAGCGTTGACACCATTACAGAATACCAGGTCATCTTGTTTTAAAAATAAATACTGCAGTTTTTGCTGCCTACCACGAAATGTGAATATTCTTCTCCCTTTGTCTAATAAACTCCATTAATTCCTAATTAGCCCCCAAAATCAGATTCATCCAAATTTTATTTCATTATTGGGCGAATAAAAATGATTAAAAAAGTATTTAAAGAAATAAATATAAGGAGCAGGATATGTTAATTTGGGTAAAGACCAACAATTACAAAACAATGGTGGGTGATGGACAAATTCTGATGATATATTCGGATTCAGGTAAAATTACATAAGATCAAGAATCAACCAAGATTGTTCCTGAAACAAAAATCTTTGTCTATTAGTGCAATCAAAACCTATATATTGTATCACATTTGTATTAGAATGTACTAAAATGTATCTCTCTCTGCCATGTAGCCAGAGAGCAAATGAGACTGATCTTGTTAACTTTACACTCGATCATATTATTTTGCAGTTGAAAGTAATTTTTATGTTTACACCCTTAAAAAGAACATACATTGGACTGTTTTACATTTAGCCAGTTATTTTAGATCTTCTTTTAAATCCTCTACGTCTACCATTTTTTTAAATTTGTAGTGGGACCTCTTGTTTCTTTAATTTTAAAATGTTCCCAAAACATTATCATAAGAAATGCACGGAGACATCGAAATTGATTACAAGCCACGTGACGACCGAAATTTTATTTTTCGGCGTTGGCCATACTACGGACTACGGAGTAATGCCTACTCGAGTACATTCGTAACTTAAAATTACATCGGCGTGCGTGCGTTTCGTGATTTATTGCTGTCTTTTTATTTTACGTTTTTTCAGTTTATTTTGTGCTATTTAAAGATCAGTTTTTTTCAAGACTAAATCTGCTTTTTGTGAGTTAATCGAGGTAAGTTAAGATTTAACGCATTCAAAGTGTGATAAGCAATTTGAAATATTTAGATTTTTAAGTAGTTTCATCGTATATCCAATACTACGCCACTGGAAAACACATTATTTTTATTACAATAGTGCAAGATGTGTTGCCTAACCAACAGTAATTTCGTGGTTACGTGTTGTAATCATATTCGATGTCTCTGTATATGTATACCTATGCTAATTTGTTGGCTTGGTTTTGATTATTTAAGGTTTTTAGGGTTTCCTTCTACAGCAAATATATTTTAAGGTTATTCACCAGACACCTTGACTAGAATTATTATTTTGTTATTGAAGAGAATCTAAATGACTCATACTAATTTTTATATTAACAACCCCAATATCAGGTGGTCAGTGCTAAAGAGATTCATTTAGGTATATTAGACAAAAAAAATTAGGTTGTTGCATACATGATAGAGTCTTTGTCTGACACTAGAGAAAGCAAGAAATACAATACACAAGAAAGAAGTTAAATAAGCGATACAAATATTTATGAACCATTAATAGAATACAATAACCTGTTCATAACACAACAATATACTACTTGATAAGATTAGTAATCAGTACACCAAAATTTATTAAACAGATGCATTAACAATATCACAGTTTAAATTTTAAGTTAAGTACTTAAAGCTAAATATATGTACCATAATAGTTTGAAATCAATTATAGAATCCTAGATTTTCTAAAAGCATTTTTGTCTAGTCTAAAAAAAAACATTTTGTTTTAAATTTGAAACAATTTTTTTTTCTGGTATCACACATCCAGGACCTTTGCTGTTCTTCAATTTCTTTACTATTCTTTTGATCTCTTTTTTTTGTTGATTAATTTATTGCTTCTGTTTCATTTCCTTTCCTTCTTACAACTTCTATTAATCTAATCTTCATTGTTTATTCATTACATTTTGAAAAAACTCTGTCTGTCTCATTCGGATTTGGGTTTCCCCTCTTATTACGCTCTCTTGAGTATTTGTAGTCCATTTCAATATCCAGTACATAAATTAAATTATGCTTGTAGGAATTATGGTCTATCTAATTTTGTGTTTCTCCATCAGGGTTTTTCAATCTAGCTTTAGCTTTGTAGTAGACTTTAATAATATTATCCATTTTGATTAGTAGTGCTATATAAATTGTATTTTCCTATATTATATGGTCTTTCCTTCCTCTCTTCTCTCCTCTGCATCAAAACTTTCAATGATTGTTTTGGTTTTCTCTTTATCTGCATCTTTTATTGTAATGTGCACATTTGGAAGCTTATCTTCTTTTAATGTGCCTTTTAATCTAGTCATAAGAAATTTCATTATTAACTGATAATAGCATTTTTTATTTTATCACTTCAGTATTAAAGCTGTTTCCATTCGATTGTGTTCTATTTCTGTTCCAATATTTAAGAAGCTTTAGCTTCTTTAAAGTGATATTACACTGTGACTGATATTTAAAGTGTTTTCCAGACCTTTTCAGTTTTGAGAAATTTAAATATTGCATAAAATTGGAAATTTGGACATAAAGTACCCATTATTGTTTTTAGTAAGATAGGTACTTCCCTCAATACTTTTTCTGTTTAATTTTGTTGCTAGCTTTCCCAAAATATATTTCTTTAACTAATCACGCTTCCTCAAATCTTCCATCTATCACTATATTATCTATAAGGAAAATGTTCAAAAAATTCATTAATGATTTCGAACAGGATTTCCTCTAAATCCCCCTTTAGTTATGCAACTCAATAATCACATCGTATTATCGGGCTTCAGATTAACTTATTATTGATTGCTAGGAAGGAAACCAATAATGATTCACATACACAAAGGGAAAACCTACAAGCTACATCAGCCGAACAGTCTCCGTTTTAGTGAAGCACGTGATCGTAAGACGTCTTGTAAACAATTCCCTAAATAGAAACATAATTCATTGTTATCATCTCAAACGGGTTTTTTGAAGTGTTTCACAGAAATTTGAAATTAATGAACGCGTAGCACTTAAAGTGTTATAACCTTCAAATAAATACATATATAATTTTAAAAAAATGTTAAGTGTGGAAAATAGTTCTGATTCCTGTAAGTTTTTTCTATAAATTATAGACTGTAAATTTATAACAAGTTTGCTTTGTTTAGCTGCAGCTACTGCTAGTTCAAGCAAAGAAAAGCAGCCACCTGTTTTTGAAATTACATCAGCCCATATTGCGGAAACAGAAGGGAGTGATAAAAAATATGTGGTGTATACTTTGCAAATTCGGCATGTTACAGCAGTTGACGATGCAAGCCCAGCAATATTAGAACGTAGATACACAGATTTTTATAATTTGTATACGGAATTAAACAAACAATATGCAAAGTTGATGCCACAAATAACATTTCCTAAGAAGGTTCTAATTGGTAATTTTGATAATAAAGTGATATCATTAAGAAGTACTGGTTTTGAAACACTTTTAAAACACATTTTAATGGAACCTAAATTAAGAAACTCGAATGCATTGCTCAGTTTTCTCCAGGACAACGAATTAAATAAAGCTAAAGAATATTTGGCTGAAAAACAATATGTCCTTGCTCTTCCACTACTGGAAAATAATTTTCGATTACTAAATAAGGTAGCTAAGATGTTAAAAATTTATTATATTATATCATAAAAAATTAATATTGCAGGTCTACACTAATCGTTCTCCGGCAGTTCTTCTTGCATTATGTAGACTTTTAGGTTGTTCCATTTTATTACCTGGTTCACCAGATTCTGAAAAATGGGCTGAGATAGCACTTCATCGTTATGAAGGAGTATGTGATAGTGATTTATTAGAATTGTACATACCATTACTACAAGTCTGTACCAAAATATGGTGGCAAACAGGTCGAAATAGAGATGCTTTAGAAACAAGACTACGTACTCTAAGACAACAGGGTATTAAATTTAATGATACTATTACTCTCTTAGAGGCTGTCGATACATTAGAACAAAAACTAGCCCAGATTTCATAGTGTTTGATTGTTTGGTAGATCTATTAATGCTTTACCATCTATTTGCTATTGTGATATATATTGAAAGTTTCTATTTATAAATACCATATTTATATGGTAATGAGTTCAAAGCTAAAATTAAAATTAGTGTATTGAAAGAAAAAGATTTAAATCAACTTTGTTCTTATTAATATTATAAATATGGTAGCAATGCTAATTATGCGATTTGTGTCAAAGTTATAAAAAAAGAATTTTCCTATTGAAGTTTTTAATATGAAACTATTTTATGGTAATAACAGCCCTTGATAGTGTTAGTTAAATATTTGTGTATTTGCTGGTTTTATAGATAATGCTTAAAAGAAATATTTTTCCAATATAAACAGTTTCCATAAACTCTATTTTGCTGATGTATACTACAATTATACAATATTTGCTATAATACCCATGCACATTGCAATTTTGCTAGCAAAGGAATGAAGAGCTGAAGAGCTTTGTTTAATAATAATATTCAATTATCTGTAATAAAAACACAGCTGTTACTGATTGGTACAGTGTTGTATAGACTGTATTATTCAAGATTATTTGTATCATATAAAACAAATATATTTTTAAAAAACCATCAAAAATAAGTCTGATATGAATGTATACATCATACGTCATGATAATTTTGTTTAGTTGACTCTAATGTAATATAAATGTTTACATAAGAAGACTATGTTTATGTTAGATTACTTTTATTATAGTTTAGTGCACCTGTTTCTAATTAGATATGTTTAGTATATATTTCGATTATTGTTGTTAACGAAATGTTAAGTTTTTAAGTTTATTCAATATTATATGTGAATATATCTGAACACACTTTGCTCAAGAAACAAGAGTCTATTTAAATGTTGAGGTTTTGGTGTTAGGTATATCAATAATGATTATGTCTTTAATTAAAATATTTACACCAAAAGTAATTAAAATCCAAAGATGATAAATAAAATTACTCTGAATTTAGATGTAATGAAGGAATTGAAAAAAAGTAAATGTATCGAAATATTGTTTTATTTAACGACATTCTTTTCACCATACAAATTATACAAATAAACTGATAAGAATGTATGATGCTGTAAATCTCTCCAAAATGATTATGTTTATCACCGAATTCGATTCTATTGAGAAATCTTGCATTTTTTGGGGTAGTATAATTTCTAAGGTTTAAGACTAACCTAATTGAAAATAAGACAGCTTGTACAGAAGAGCGGGAAACCCATTCAACATTACAAAATGGATAAGAATATACAATAATCTAATCTTACCTCAAAAATGGACTGGTTTTTGCATTCGACTTCTCAATTATAAATATAAATTATTTCAAACACAGCCATATTTAGAGTGGTACCTACCTAAGCCACTAACATTGTAAGTATTATTTATGTTTCAGATTACTGCGACTTCTTTACTAATTTTGCAGGTTGCAAGTTGCAGGTGCCTACCTTACTGCATACATAGTACTTTCCAACATTTGGTTATTGTAAAAGTGAAGTTTAAATTTACATCCATTTGCAAAACCAATTGATTGCATTAAGCATGGCATGAAGCATACAGTACTTTTACACTTTTCTCTTTTCCTTTTTTACTTTTCTGGAGCTTTATCTTAAAGAGGTCCGCAAAACTGCGAAATAATGTAGCGAGTAACAGCCAGTACGTCGGAGAGCTCAGACGTCGGCTGATTGTTCCTGTTTACCTGTATTAAGCTGAGCGCCACCTAATTTGAAAGCAAGATATTTTGATACTTTCTGAAATTAGGAAACGAAGGTTTAATTGTTATTAAATCACCAATAGGGTAAAAGCACCAATACCCTGCCACCTAAACAATATTTGAAATTCAAATTTGTTTAGATTTAAAACTAAATATTGACATATAATTTTATTTACTCGGAATGAATGTGACATAATACTTAGAACCAGGGTAGTAGATAACATGGAACTAAAAATCGCAGTTATTTGAGGCTCTATAATTTATTTATAAAACAATAAATTATTAGACGGTGGGCTGTTGAAGCTGGACGGAATTAGGTGCGTTTACCCTAACTTAGAGGGAACTTGTTTATTAAAAAAAAATTAAATAGTTCAATAATCATAAAGGCATGATATCAATAGGTCTTCAATCAATTTTTGTTATGCAAGTCAACTTAGAATGCAATCGAAAAAAACACCTTCAGGCTAGTACTGGCCCTTAGTTTACAGAATGTTTTGAAATTTTAGTCTAAATGTTATTAAGAATTATAGTAAAGAATATCCTTTTAACATAATTTAAATTTTAAAAAGAGACAGACCTGAATTGTGCTAGTAGCTGTATTTTGCAATTCACAATCAGTGATGAAACGGTGCTGATGGATCCTGGAATTCAGAAGTTTAATAAGGCGAAGGATCACCAGGCTTGTGCCAACTACAGTGATGTTTACTTTGCAGCTATAGTACGGGTATGTAGATACCTGACCGCGATTGCGGCAGGTTTGTTTCAAAGCTTGACTGTTGTAAATGTAACTATCTATTTTTGATACTGGTGATGTATTGGTCTATAAATGCAGAACTTGCATTAATTCAGAATAACATTGATTACAATTTGTTAATATACCAATTCTGATTTAAACATACCTGCATTGTAATGCGGCAACCAAATTTAAAAGTATATTTTCGGCAATGTTGTTTATGGTCTAATAGCACACACAATGTCCCAGAATTAAAGAAAAAAAACCAAAAACCACATTAATAAAAGTTGCTGTTTTTTATGACAGCCGACAATTCACGCCAAGTTTTTTTGTTTATCACTTATTTTTTTTATTTCTAATATTAATAAAAGTACTGTTACAGTACAACTCTGAATAAACTATTATACTGTCTATACTTAATTATTGAATTTATAAAACTGAAAATCAAGAAAAAGTAAACGATACGGTGAACACAGAAAAGAAGCAAGACTGGCTAGATGAAAAGTTTCATAAAACAATTAAAGAAATACAAATATGAAAGATTTATCAAAATATGTAAAATCAAGAAGAAGGTATTTATTGAAAAGAAATTTAATAGGCTAAAGGCTATTAAGCATCCGAAACAAGTGAGGAGCTTTTTAAGAAAGTAATAACTTAGACAGAAAGGACCTTAAACAAAATAAAAATAGAAATGGAATGATGGTAGAAGCTAAGATTATCAAATGTAGGGTAGAGTATTTCGAAGAGATATTAGATATATCAAGTGAGAATGATAATGTTCTGCAGCAAGAATGTGAAGTAGATGGAAAAAAGCCAACTAAGGAAGTAGTATGTAAATTTTACTAATGAATTATAAAAAAATAGTACTTCTCCAGGCAAAAAAAATAGAATAGGAATTGTCAGTTGATGCTGAAGGAACAATAAGTCTACCATTAAGAGAAGTGATAGATCACTACATAGTATTAGGAACAGCACTAGTAGCAAGCTTGAAGAGTTATTTTGGAAGTTGATAAATATCAGCGTATGGGTTTCATTTAATAACTATAAGTAATTAGTACACTAAGGTGAATTTGTGAGAAGATAGAAAAACCAGAGACAGAAATACATACAACTGTTGTAGAGTATTCCAAAAGATATAGTGTGTTTATGACTTTGACTACTTAAGTATTTCACAGCGGGTCCCTCAGAAAAATCAACAAATACAAGTAGTGGCACGTGTCAGAGACGATTGGGTAAACCAAGGACCACATTAAAATAATTTATTTTTCTAACATTTTAGTTTAAAAGTATTTATGAAAGTTAAACTTATCTCAATACGACCCTATGCCAATGTTAGAAAAGGTCTCCACAGGTAGGCGGGTTTATGACACCCTGCTGTGACGAACTTGTAAAATTTACTGTAAGCTAAGTAGCAATTAAGTCATAAACGCACTATATCTTTTGGAATACTATACATGCTGTTTATTAGTTATAGATAGGCATATGATTAGATAATGAGATAGAGAGAAGTTAAATTAATAGCAGAATGTAAGAATACCAAATAAATTCATTATATATGATTAAGTTGACATTACAATATAATAGTAATCAGATAGCTGTGAATAAAAAGAAAGCTTTCAAGAAAAGAGGATCTATATTTAATAGATTGCATCAAGTATTAGCCCATCTTAAAGACCTCACTAAGGTGATGCAAAAAATTTAAAGAAGAGTGATTCCAAGAAAAATAGAAATAGAAGGATAGAATAAAGCAGAGGGCATACTGGCAATGTTGTAGGTGGTGAAAAGGTGTTTTTGAAAGTATTATGCAAGCCAAGATTGAGAGGAAACTTACAAGAATTTAGGAAGCTGTATAAGATGAAATTTGAAAAAATGAAAATATAACTGTAGTGCATGTAGTATAAGTGTGTTGTCGTAATGATCTGCGACAGTCTGACATTCACACCAATTGTTTAATCATCCATCAGTCCAACAATTTTCTATCAGATCACTCAATACTATGATACTTTGCTGTTGGAACATCTAACAATCAATTATCTGTCTACCATCTAGAAACCAAACTGTTTGCACTTTCAAATTTCTAAGAAAATTTGATGATCGATTTTTTGATGTTTTAGTTTTTCAATGAAGATTTTTTTTGCAAATATTTCTGGGCCCCATTAATGCTATTTTCTGAGGTCCAGCAAAACCTCCAGCTGGTGTTGTTTGTCCGATGGTCTCTCTCTCTGTGTTAATTTTCTATTGGATTACCAGCAGCAATTATCCATTAGAACTGACCATCTATATCTAGCATTTGGAACTAATCAAGTAATCCTGCAACAGTTTCACTGTTGGATCTGATACTCTGACAACTTTCTCTTGGACAGTACTATACTATTGACCGACCATTTGTCTGTTAGTCATCTGGCAGTCTCGCTGTAGTAATGTCTGACAAAAGACCATCTGTCATCTACACATTGAAATGACAAACCTTCCAACACTGCTATTGTTGAAACATTCCCAATCATCTTTACAATCAAGCATCTGACATTTGGATGTAAGAAGCTGATGAGATGTAATTCGCCACTTCCACTTGTTTGGCTGTAATTCTCTTACAATAAACAAAATATTACCCCATACAGAACAAGATGGTAAAGCTGTAATTGTGCTAGATGCTATATACTGTATACTTCTCAAGCACTTGTCATGCTTCTGGTAGTCTAAAACACCCCATAGGTATATATATTGGAGCAAAAATAGTACACATATTCTGAAGCATTATTCAACTTGATACACATCTTTCAAAACATATAGGACTGATTGCACCAACCTCACTTAAACTTAACTACAGCTCATCAACTCTGTAGATTCAACTCTTAAATATACGTAATATGTTTTCAAGCATAGTTTAAATTTAAGTGAGGTTGGTACTATTGACCCATAGTGATACAGCACAATAGCGTTACAGAGTACTGTTCTGCCAAAAGTTACGACTGGTATTCTAGTTTAATTTATTTAATATTCTAATGGACAAGCCAATTTACATACATAATGTAAAAGCAAAGAACTAATGTATGTAAATAAAAATAGCACACATTAAACTGGTATAGTTCTAGGTCTTGAAGGATGTTACTGATGTCTTAAAGAGATTTCCTTGTTTTAACATTCTTATAGTCAAAGATAGTTCATCTTGACCATAGTTGATGTAATGAATAGGAATCTTAAAAATATCTGTAAGATGAATCCTTTTGGGATTAACAGCAAACTCAATTAAACCCAGAAGCTCAAGACAGCAAATATGATTGTAGAGAATTTTAAATAAAAAGATTAATTCGGCTTGCAGTCTATGATTTTCCAACGTTGTTAAATTAAGTTGTGTTAAGTAATATTAACCATAATTACTTTAAGCAAGTCCCATTTTATAAGCACAATATCACAAGAATTTCTTTTGAGCACTTTCAATAGAATTCACATATGATCTGTAACTATATAATGTTTCAAACTATACAGAGCTATGTGGTATTAGGGTAATCTGCTTGAAATGACAGAAATTATATTTGTATGTATGTATACATATTTATGTATTTTAAAAAATATTTTCACACAAAAAGGTTTAAGGTTTACAAAATTTCAACATGGCAGTCTTGGCTATTGTATTTCTATGTATTCTCCAGTATTTCTGGAGTATATATCTAACTGATATTCAAACACGTGTTTTCCCAAACATTGAACATCATCTCACTAACACTGTATAAATGTTTGAATTCACATTGTTAATGCTTTGATATATGGCAAACCACTGGTAGATAAATAAACAAACTTCCATTGTTTGTTTCTAAGACTACTACAACATACTAAAGTGTTTTCGTTTTATGTCATTTCGAACAGACCAAACCGTGTATTTTAATTAGATAGTGCCAAAGCAAAAAGAATAATATTGAGGCAGGTAAAGACAAAGCTCCACCTATTCTTAAAATGTATTCTAATATTTTCAAAGACCTACAGTTTATTTCAGATATACGGGGTGATTTATAATGAGTGTAGAAAATTTCAGTTGCTAAATGAAGAGATTATTTTAGACAAAAGAAAACCCTAATAAACATATGCCCTATCTTTCTCCCTGAAAGAGTTACAGGCATTTAAAGTTAAAACTAGCATTAGGGCACAAAAATATTACTTTTGGGCACTAGTACTTAAAAAGCCCATACTGATACCAAAAACTATAAGAGAAATCACTATTTGTGACACAGGCATAGAAAAACAGTTTTATAACAAGTTCTTTAAGCAAGCAAGTTGGGAATGTTTATTTCTGACCAAAATAATCTGCATTGGAGGTGATCATCAAGGAGCGGTATCAAAGAG
Source organism: Ignelater luminosus (assembly GCA_011009095.1). Lineage (NCBI taxonomy): Eukaryota > Metazoa > Arthropoda > Insecta > Coleoptera > Elateridae > Ignelater > Ignelater luminosus. Next base: position 30,009 of record VTPC01002788.1, on the reverse strand, counting down.
TTGATGGTCCAGTAAAGTTGTCCATATATTTGACTGCTATGCATTTAAACATATTGAGTTTATCGATATTACTTAGGCGGACAACTAATCATGTGCAATTCACATATGATAGTGATGTATTTTCTGCAAGATAAGTGCAGGCCAGTGGTGCAACACATTTTCGTTTTATTATATGCATGTGTATGTACTGAGATGGATTTGAATTTTGCTTGGTTTCAAAATTATTCTATTTTAAATGTCAAATAGATTTAAGGGATAAATGTCATGTATCTTTTACTCGACTTAATCTGTTTTTAAGGCCATCATGATTTTTGAAAATAAACTTCATTTATCTGTCAATTTAACTTTTCAAAGAATTATTACAAATTTGCTTTTACTGTTTTTTTTAAATATTAATAATCTACGTTACTTTTATTTCTTTTATCACCTTTTTATTATAATTTTACTAAACTTAGTTTTTCTTTTGTCTTCTTCGTTCTTTACCAGAAATCTTCCATCCTATAAAAACCGTGTTCATATCCTGTATGCGTGTCCAACCTTATGAAGATGTTCCTTTGTATTTCCAGTTTGTAATTACACTGACATGTCCCCACACAAAGAAGTCCGGTAAATTCACTGAAGGATTCCAATTTCTTTTGCTCCAAATAACAAAATTAGATATTAGAAGGTAAGTATAACTTAGATATTTTATTAACTTTTTTTTCAAGTTCTAAATTCTTATTATTTTTGATTATAAAGCCAAATTTATTTGGAACTTTATGAAAAACACAAAAGTTCAAAATATGGAATCACTTCAAATATGATGTATTACTGTTCATTTTAAAAGTTCATGTAATTGAGATTGAATAAAATTCATTTTTGTTTGTTTTACGTTAATAAAGCATCAACTAACTGATACTGCCCTTGGTGATCATTTTAAGCATTTGTTATAAAAATGTGTTTTCATTCTATTGTAAGTCAGCTTGATTTTACTACATTTGCTTTGTTTATCAATGTGTTTTAACTTTAAATGCCTGTAGCTCTTTTAGTAGAAATAGTAGGACATATGTTTGTTAGAGTTTTCTTGTCTAAAATAATCTTCTCATTTAGCTGCTGAAGTTTTTTTACACTCGTTATAAATCATCTATATGTAAATTGAATGATAATTTAGAGTCAAAAACTTTCAAGTTTCTGATATTATTATTGGTAACATGCAAGCAGACACTATTAATTGTATACTGAAAAGTAACAGGGATAATTCTAAAAGGAGTTAGGTATTTTAAGGCATTTGTCAATATTAAGATTTAAGATTTTCAGTACATTAATGGGACATAATGCATTTAAATATCCTTGCAAAGATTCAGCATCATACTGACTCAATCATTTTGTATATTTTAAGATCATCAGCAAACGCCCCATATGGAACCCTTGAGGAACCCCTAATGAAGCTTCTGACTACCAACACTGATGACCAGCCATACAGCATACAGGGGGCCATATTTCATATTGAGTTTTATTCTTAAGAAAACTCTCAATAGATTTTTAAGATTCTCATTAAGTACTATAGAAGATAATTTGGCTATCAACAGATCATAATGGACTGCATCAAAAGCCTTCGAAAAGTCAGGAGTTTATCAAGTCAATCTGTTGTCTGTATTCTAGAGCATTCGCTAAAGTAATTATAATATTAAATTTCTTCCCATTGATTTACCAACTATAAATCTATAAACAAATTTTTTTGCATCAAAGACATCACTATCTTATGAAAATTGCATGTGTACGATTGTACGGCCAAGTAATATCGATATGCAAATGTTTATATACATCTACGCCGTCAACTATTTGATACTGTTCTTTGCTAATAATTTTTTTTAAAAAATACTTTATGCAGGAGTTATTTAATTATTATCTGATGTTCTTTAAGCTGACCTGTATTGCATAATATAATTCTAAAAATTCATTTTAATGATAAAGAATATAAATCATATGATGAAATGGAATAGTACTTAGTTCAAGAATGCAGAAGTGATTCATTCAAAAATGATATCATGGGATTGTTCCATAGACAAGCAAGTAGTATTCAATATACACAGTAATATTAATAATTTGCAATCATCATATATGTCATTTGTTACTTGTGTCTGATGCAATTTTCTTACCTTGTCTAATTACGTTTCACGTGACCAGAAAATGTTTTATTAGAATTTTATATAAACAACTATTGATTCCAAACAAATATACGGCAGGGATTTTCAACTAAAGAAAAATTGTGCTTCACAGTTTCAAAACCATCCTTTTTTGTTGCAAATTTTATTTTTGAAGAACAAAAAAATAGGCAAATTAGTCAAATCAAATAAATATAAAATCGTTACCACAGTACAAAGATTGCCTGTTTGGTCAACTTTTTATTAAATTTCATTTTAAAGAAAATATACGTTGTATTTTTCCATGTAGATAAATATTTATTATCATATCAACAACCTTTAATAAATTCACAACTTTCTTTGGCAGATTAAAAGAAATATTTCTGTTAAGAAATAAAATAAAAATAAACATAACTACTAAATAAAATTAGTATATTTAAACAAGTCAATTTGAACAAATAATTTATACAAAGGCATGTAAAATGAAGTAAATTTGTATTCAGTAAGGGAAAGAAGTCATTTAAAATGATAAGTTATCCGCTTACTAAATACAAATCCTCATCCAATCATAAAATACTTTAAAATTCTCACTTTTAAAATAATTAAACCTAAGGTTTATATCAATAATTTTGTATAAGATAAAAATTTCAGCAACAAGTTATCCACCATACTTATATACGCAGTTGGTCATAATCTCAAAATAATTATTATTAAAGTAGATTTAAAAACGATTTAACAGCATCACATTAGGATAACTTGAGTCTGAAATCGTTCACAGCAATTATTTGTCTTTCGCTTAAAACAAAAAAAGAAGTGCACCTTAAAAGAAAGAAAAACTAGATATAGATATGGAAGAAGCGCCTGTAGTAAAATAATCAACATTGATCCTTTTCTTTAATCCCGAGCTATTTAAAATTTGTGCTTGATAATAAGAAGAAAACATTTAAATAAAAAACACAAGTGACTAAAGATATACATTAAAAATACTCGCATTTAAAGCACTTTAAATTTGAACATTGACAGTTTCACATTAAACATTTTTCTTTTCATTTTTAATGCTAATTGGACTTTTTTTTATTTATCAGATCTAAGCGGGCAATACAATGGGTGCAAAATGAAGGGGGGAAGGGAGGTTGTGTTCCATATCTTGACTCTTTAGTTTGAAGAAAGCTGCAGAAGTTTCGAGTATTTAACCTAAAACAAAAAAATTATAAAGAAAAACACAATATTAGTTTTAAATCTAAACTTACGTCACGTTTTCCTTGGAGGTGGCGGAGGAGCTACACAAAGTAGCGTATTGGCATTGCCCGATAATTTTCGTTCTTTAACAGGAATGTTTTCATATATAGTGGGTCGCGGTAAATCTTCTGGTGGTCTAGGGAATTTAAAATCAAAGATTAGTTTATTTTGAAATTCATGCGTCGCATGCAAAATTCATTTTACCTAGGTAGCTGCACATCAGAAACAGCTCGTGGCTGTTTTTTAATTTCAGTTCTTTGCGTCACAGCAGGGCTATAAGGTAAATTAACAGTCGCACGATTTAATGTAGTCACACTTCCTATCCCACCCATACTAGAAGATAAAGAACTTGTGCTATTGGAAAGACTATTTATATCACTGCTGTATCTAATATTTGTATATTCTCGTCCTAATTGAATAGATTTCTACAAAAATAACAAATTAAGAAAAATCACAATCAAAAATATTAAAACCTACTTGTTCGGCTTTCATTCTCTCAGTTATGGTCTCTATATGATGTTGAACTGCTAGATAAACAAATTTATATTGGGCTTCAGTCTGTACCATTCCAGATCTTTGTGACCTGACCATTTGTATTGTACGTTGAATATCGATTTCACAGTCAAGACCTGCATAATTTATATTTTTAATTATCTTAGAACCAAGTACACATTTTGTAAGTTACCATTCTTTTTTATTTGGTCCAAAATCATATCTATCACTATAAATGTACCAGTACGACCAATACCAGCAGAACAATGAACCAAAATAGCACCAGGAGGTTGATCCACAGGCAGTTCTTGAGTTAAAGATTCTTGACGCTTATTCACCTCATGTAAGAAATTTAAAACGCATCCAGGATCTGAAGGTACCCCATGATCAGGCCAAGCCTGAGTAAAACAAATTTATTTATTTCAATTATTTGTTTTTTTAAAATTCAATTCAATTCTGATTTTTACCTGAAAATGATATTGATAAACTTTTCTTTCTCCCATTACCCTGTCCATCCTAACTAACAGTTCTCTTAATGTATAATGGGCAGTGGATGATTCAATTAAATTTTTTACATTTATTTTTCCGTAATCTTTATGCTTATTTTCTTCTGGCCAATATCTAGCACATTTATTCTGTAACAAACATAATTATATAACACATGCATTCACATTTGCATTAGAATCTCCTAACAAATATGTTGCGTGATAAAGATCTGTTAAAGAGAAACACAGAGCAGTCTCAGTAAAATCTTAGAGGAGAGAAATCTAAACCCTGGTTATAATGTCGTATGTTATGATGAATGAACGTATAGTTTACAATCCTACCTTTCCTCGTTCAATTTCTTTGGTAGTCATAACAATAACACGACAATTCTCTTGCCAAACCATTTTCCAAAAATCATCCACCGTCGATGGGAGACAACCTAAAATTTTGATCTTCATATTAAGGTTTATTGCATAAAATTAGAGATTTTCAAATTTACCTTGTGTAGCAATATATATTTTCCCGCTTGGATCACTGGGTAATTCACTTCCACCATGACTATCATCCCATTTAATATAATTAGCATTCATATAATCACTTCCAGGAATGTTTGGATCGGCATCTTTCAATCTTACTCTTGTATGATCGACTAAAAATAAATATTTAAAACATTTTTATAAACCAAATTAAAAGCATATAATTATTACATGGTAATATATTCTTATATCTATTCTTATTCCTATTTTCAAGTTTAATGCCTTCTTTTCTAGAATATAAATGCTTGAATTCTTGTTGCTGCAACGATTCGAATTCTTCCCAAAAACCTGCCTTACCAAAATGGTTTGGTCCATTTTCTTTCTAAAAGTGTTACACAAGAAAATATTTTAAATTATTAAGAATAAAACAAAAGATGCAATACCTGCAACTGTTTCACTCTACTGTGAATACCAGATGCACTAATTCTAGTGGCATTAAATGGTTGCTTAAGATGCACAACTGTACCCGACGTTTCTACCATCGGATTCTTCTTATAATGCTCTATGAGATCTGCTAAACTTTTAAATTTTTCTCCTCCGCCAACATCATAATAATTATCTTGACAACGTATCATAACATGCGTTACACGATCGTCAGTACGTACGGACAAAACAAAATCGCCTGGCTTCGACTGACTCTCACGAACTAGAAAACTGCCATTTTTGCCTCTTTCCAGTATTAGTTTTTCTGCTTCTTTACCACTAAGATGACCATGAAACCATCTATAAAATAATTTCATTAAAATTTCTATTTAATTTAAATTCACCTAAACTTGTTTAAGAATTTGATTTCAATTCAGTTTTATAAGAAATATTAGTATGAATTGCATGATGCTACATTTATTTTTGTATAATTTTGTGTCACTGGGTCCACTAGTATGAAAAAGTTCTCAAATGTTCCTCACTAGACCTGAGTATAGATGATTAAATTTTTAGTCACCTGACAAATGTACATATTAGCGTGTATCAAATACGATTAAGATTCTGTTAAAGACATCTGATTTCATATATTCTGTAAATACAAATAATATTCACATTTGTGAAAAGTTCCTTAAACTATTAAATTAACATTGGCGAAAAGCCTTTTCAATTTTGATTTGCCTGTATTAAAAATTAAGAATTACAGAAACTCAACTGTTACTACAAGTTTTATTTTTCTTCCTTATATTAATTTAACAAATTTCATCAACAATTTAAGGTAATTGCATCACACAATTATTTAACTGCTTCCTATAGATAATGAAAAAAAATTGTTAACTTTGCAATTATAATATTACAATGTACAAATTAGACAAACAAAATTACAGTTAAAGGATGATATTGCAAAATATTCCATCAATAAAAACATCGTACAGAAAAGTGAAACTTAATTTACTCGAGACAAAAACATGTGCGTGTTAATTACATTTGAAAACAATATCCTACCAGATACCATCAAACGAGAAATATTAGCACAGAAATACTAATAAAAATTGTAAGGTCTTATTTCACAGGGCACTTAATATATTTTGTGGTTATTTGTCAAAAATAACGAGTAAATATTATTCAACTTTTTTTACAATTTCACATGCCACCAACTTACATTTTTATTATTGGAATGCTTTGTAGCACATGGAAAGCAAATAAGTTAGCACTTTTTTGCAATTAACATCAAATTACTTTAGCAAAGAAACCAAAGCCTTCAGTTCTAATACATCACGTAAAAGTTAAATATTTTTGAATGCCTATGTTTAAAGAGAATTCTCTATTCTTATTTGTTTTTTCTCTTTAGCATACAGGATGTTCAAATATGACTGAATGTCACGTAATTGACAAAGTGCGTCAAATATGCCAAAACTAATCTCTGAGATAATTAATTTTGTGCATATCAGATTACATAAGCAACATTCTTCTAGTTCACACACTAATACATAAGATGTCAATAAAAAATCTTTGAGAAGTGGCACCTTCAGTCATTAATGAACACACTGTACATGATTATATTTTTTTGTATTTGAATCTTGTATGGACTCTGTTTTTGGCAAGATTTAATCTTAATCTGACAATTCAGAATAGAACTTTGGAATCATTTATTTATTTCATTGTTTTACTGATTGCAAGTTAGCATAATTCAATAAGGCTCCCCACAATCTTTTATTATTTTACATAAAAATAAATAATTTGAAAGACTCCTGCTGAGATGTAAAATACAAAACCAACCATGTAAAGCATGATCAAATACTTATTGGGTTATTCACCATTCTAATTGCTCATTTTGAGTGGTCTTTCACCAGTGTGATTTTTCATATACTACATGGTTTCGAGTCAAAGAACCAAATGTTACCTTGATCTTTCTGGCTTTCTACAATCATTCTAATGTGTTAATAACAAGTTCGTTAAGTAAAACAGAAGTAGATTTATTCTTGATCCAGAAATTTCTGGATTTGGGGAAATTTATTAAATTTTCCGACTTTTCACTCATTCATTAAACTGTTTTTAACTTTTCAATCGGTTTGGATTTTGCAGGTAACAAAATTCTTAAATCTGCCATTAAAAAGAACTAAGGAAAACTTAGTAAGTATATCTCCTAAGCACAACCCTAGTCTCAAACATGAGAGAAACTGAGATAGACTTTTTATTACATTCTCTCTGTTGGCATTGTTACCAAATTGATAAATCTATACAAAGCTGATTTAAAAGTAAATCTTGGTAAAGGATTTATCAATAACTTTTTTTCCGATTGTGCTTTGTTTTTGTTAATTTTTTTTCATTAAAATCCAAGCCATGAAAGTCATGTAGGAACAAAATAATTGTTTACTAAGTTTTGACAGTTGTCATTTTGCCAATAGACGTCAACCATCTCGTCATGTATTTTCTGACGCATTTCAAAGACTATGACAATGTGGCGTTGCTAATCATCAAACTGGTGGTGTAAATTTAAGGTATAACACTCCAACAGAAGAAGAAGTAATTGACACAGTGCTTGACGAACCAGAAATGAGTACTAGAAAAATTGCAACTCATTTGCAACTTTCTCAAAACTTCATTTAGAAGACTTTACGCAGAGAAGAGTTGCATCCTTATCATTAGCAACGTGTCCATCACCTACAATCAGCAGATGAAGAACATAAATTAGCATTTTATTGATGGCTTTTCAGACAGCTCGAGCAAGATCTCAATTTTTTTAATTGCGCTTAATGATATGACAAAGCTATTTTCACCAAAGGTAGCGAACAACTTCCACAATTTGCACTGCACAATCCACACCCATTTAGAAAAGTTCATTTTCAACAAAGATCTATCAACATATGGTGTGGGTTCTGTGCTGCCAATACAAATTCTGCCTCATCATTTAGCTGGTGCAAATTACTTGAGATTTTAAAAGAACAACTTGATTGAATTATTAGAAGATATTCCATTAGCACTACCTAAGCAACATGATATGGTTTCAGCAAGACGGTGCACTCGCGCATGCTGCAAGAAACGTTGTGGAATGGTTAAGCAACCATTTTAATGAGAGCTGGATTGGTAGATTGGTCCAATTCCCTAGCCTGCTAGATCGCCACATCTAAATTCACTGGATTTTTCTTTAAAAAATTATGACTGCTTCCCTTCAAGTTGCAAACGAGCAAAATTTTGATCTAGTTTATAATTCACTACTTTCACATTGCCACTGCACTGCAGCTGGCGGTGGACTTTTCGAATACAAGTTATGAGTTAATTTTATGTTTCTTTTAGTCGAACCATTACAGTTTAAAATAAAAGTTTCTTGTTGTCTTCCTTTATTCTTTTCTGATTGGTGTTAAAACTTTGAACTTCAGTATCTCAAAAATTAAGCACAATTGGAAAAAAGTTATTTCATACTTTATGCTTAGAATGTCAAACTGAATATGAATTTTCATTTTTCACCTTGTGCTGTAATCACACTGTAGAACAGAGCAACAGTAACAATGAGCTCAAGAGAGATAAAGGTCTATAGATAAGAAAAAAGAATAAAAGGAATTCTGGAACACTTTTAATATTACACCTTGTGTTCAACAAAAAATGTCCAAGTGTTTGAATTTTGTGCTCGAGTATAATTAGAATTTAAAAACGCGATTTCTTGTGTTCAAGTGCTCGAGCAGCAGTTTGAGTAATATTAAAACACGCTCAATAATGGACTTCTTTGCAATCAGAATCTTTGGAATCTTTCAATTTCAAAATACCACAATTTTGACAATTTTAAGTGTTATGAAATCTTTTTGTGCAATATACATCATTTCTTGCCTTTCTGTTATTTGTTAGAACCTTTCAATGTTTCATTTACATGTTTTTTTAGAGAAACTGGGTAGATGTCACGTTTTTATTACATTTTCAAAAATGAGAACAATGAAGAGCAGTTTTTAAAGTATAACAATCCAATCTTATCTCTGAACTTTGACTGACTTCTCAGGGCTAATCACTGATTTTGCTTCTTTAAAATCAGCAGAAGAATTTTGTTGCTTTGACATTTCTTGGATTTGAATTATCCATGGCAATCAATAGTGATATATTTTTATCTTGTGCATAACTCCAATTGTTGCTTAAGTTGTAAGTACATGAGCAATCAATGGAAATTGCTAGAAGCTAATATTTAGATGGTGTCCCAATGGTCTGTACTTGGAAAATAGCGTCGTTATTTGTAAGAATATCAAAAACTGTTACTAGAAAAAGATCATCTGCACCTTTTAAAATTATTTTCAACTACATATAGTGTTCCATAAAAGCATGGCATATAAAGCCTGAATTTTCTTAGATTGAACACCCTATATATTTCATTATTCTCTTATTCCTTATCCAATGCTGATTACAACAATGTAGCTTAAACCAAACATTTCCATTTTTTTCAAGTTTTTTTATTCAATGTTTTCTTTAAAGCATATCAAGTATAATGAATGAGCTTCCTTGGTGTAATTGTTAAACATATGATTTTAAAAACCTTACAATAGGAACTGAAGTTCATGTTGTCATTTGAGAGATGGCTTTTAGGAAGAACAATTCTTTTTACAATAAAGTTTCAAAATAAATCAGTTTAAAATGAAATTTTACGATAACAAACTGGTACGGTAAACATCACTAAACATCTGGTCTTAACATCAAGACAACCTGATCTCCGGCCCTTAGTTATGAACATCAATTTTTAATCTTAATAAATGGCTATTAAAATTTTAACTACGTCATTTCTTCTATACAGGGCAATCAAGAAACGCAAAATTTAATTTTATTCCATTTTAATATTTTCTTATTTCAGATTCATTACTGATTGCAGCAGTATAGCATTATGAGTCTACACCTAACAGTTATTTGTTGTGAAATGCTATCAAACTTTTCAACTGGCCCTTGTATGATTCAGAAGGTTCATAAATTCACAACTTCAATAAGATAAAACTAAATCTTTGGTCTTTATCAACATTTATTCTAATATTTTCCTGATTTCTTAAATGGAATAACCAAAACACTCTGTACACCTTAGTATTTTCTTATTTCCTAGTAATTATTGATCACAGCAGTAGACTACACCTATTGCCTTTGGCGTTAATTCAATTATTTGTTGTGAAATGCCATCACACATCATACAATCAATCCAGGTATAATTAAAGATGCTTTTGTTTTTTTATCTTTTAAGGAAATAAAATTAGATCTTTGTGCAATTATAGATGTTTGACAAGATTTTAACCATTTGCCTTGTTTATACAGAGTGACCAAGAAAGCAAAATGTAATTTACTTCATTTTTTTCAAACCAAACATCCTGTTAGCTCTTATTTTTAATACAAAAGACTTTTTATGTACAACGAATAATTCTTTTGCTAACAACTTGGATTCGGCTAAATTCTAGTTGACAACAAAATAATCATAGTAGTTGAAGCCACAAGGTCCAAGGAAATTGCGACCTGAAGCTTCAGCCACAAAACAACACAACAACTTTACTATGCAATTCAAATTAAGCACAGCAAATTTTTTGAGATAAGTTCCAGCAATATACGAGCAATATGCAAAATGTAGTTTTCTGCTCACCCTTAATAATGAAGAAGAAAGCTCTTGGTAAGTATTCATAGTTGCCAAACACTCAATTCTATCTTCACAAGGTTACAAAAACAAAGGTTCTTTAATTATACCAGAGTCAATTGAACAGCTTGAAGGTATCCCACAACAAACAGTTGAATAATGTCAAAACTGTTAGGTGTACACCTTCTATAAACCATAGTGCTGTGACCAACAATTACTAAGAGATAAGAAGACACTAAGATATACAGGGTGTTTAGTTGTTCCATTCACAAAGTCGTTCAAGACAAAATAATTGGTTTTACCTTATTGAAGTCGTGAATTATTATTATACAAAGGGCCAGTTGAGAATATTGATAGCATTTCACAACAAATAACTGAATAAAGCTGAAACTGTTAGGTGTAGAACCACATAATACAAACAGTGATAATAATCATAAAAATATATTAAAATACAGTATGTCCACATTTCGATGCTTACTATTGGAATCTCGGAAATTGTAAGAGATACGAAGTCGGTTAAATTAGAAAAGATTTGGCTATTTTGGAGATCAGTTTACTTACGCTTTTGTTTTTTCAAAAAAGTTCATGGCTTACTAGATATTTGCTAAAAACGAAATTATCTTATTTCTTTTTAAGTGAAATATCTCAGAAACGAGCAAAGATGCAAAATAACATCGAAGAGGGTGTCTTAGAGAATTTACTCCGAAACATAAAAAAATTATTTTCGCAATTGTCTTTTGTTTTACTTCGGCGGTAAAACGTAAATCCAGATTTTTCTAATGGAACGCCTGCTTGATTTCCATATTACTGAATTGCACGCCTTAAATGCTTTTCAGTGATACATGGTTTGACATAGCTATTCTTTTGTTTTACCGAGTTATGAAGTGAAAATCATTTTTCATCATAGTGTGCCATGGCATCTAACACACAAAGTCATGGAGTGTTATCAAAGAAATTCATTTGTTATGCAAAAATTGCTTAAACAAGATAAATACGCTTTTATGGGGAATTAGATGCTTAGTTGATGCTATCTGTGAATGCTCAGTAAATTATCTTAAAAGCGTCTTTTGTTTTGTTTTAGCAATTGTTACATAACAAATGTAATTTATATGACAAAAATTAATGATTTTCATATGTTTAAAGCCATGGCACACTAGGTGGGAAATGCTTTTTGTTTAAAAAAAAAAATAAGATAATTTCGTTTTTAGCAAATATCTAGTAAGCCATGAACTTTTTTGAAAAAACAAAAGCACAAGTAAACTGATCTCCAAATTAGCCAAATTTTTTCTAATTTAACCGACTTCATATCTCTTACAGTTTCCAAGAGCCCAATTGTGAGCATCAAACACTGTATATAGTGTCTCACTGAAAAAAATTGAACAAAATTGTTCTGCGTTTTTGCATTTATCACTGTAAGGTTTTCGAAAGCAAATGTTCATCAATTATACCAAGGCAGCTCATTATGTTTGATGATGCTTTACAAGAAACAAAATACCCCATAAAGCTGTATCCTTGTAACTAGCATTGGACAAGTTATAAAAAGAAAATAACGAAATATACAGGGTGTTCTATTTAAGAAAACTTAGGCGTTAAGTGCCATGCTTTTATGGAGCACCCTGTGTAATTGAGATTAATTTTTGAAAGTACAGACAATTGTCCCACACAATTTGTCCTCTACAAATAACAACACTATCCTCCGAGCACAGGCCATTGGGGCAGCCTGTATAAAAGATGAGTTGAAGGTCTTAACAAATAACACATTTATTATAATCAACAGCAATTTAATATCAACATATCTACATAAAAAATGTTACATCTACCCCATAACAAGGATTTAGCTAGAATTCTTAACAAACAATGTAAAATCAAAATATTCCACCATTTAACTAATTTTGTAGCTTTTGTGGTTTCTGAGATTCCTATTAAAGTAATAATCAAAATTAATCCTGTACAGGCTTTCATGTGCCATAACAGAACTAACACAACAACAACAAAGTAATTTTAAAATGCTCTGAAGCATTGATAATACAGTTTTAATAATACTAAATTGATTATTGTTGTTATAGTTATTTTAATATTTCGAGTATATCCTGAGTTATAAATAGTTTTTATAATGAGACAACAAAATCAAACTTCAGGAAATAGTTGTTCCCTTTGAAGAAAGTCTAGTTATTCTAAGAAATGCAATACTATTTCAAATAAAACGTCATTGTTAATTGTAATTTGTTTTCAATCACTGTTTGCATCCAATCATAAAATAAAAACACTTCTATGTTATTTCTAAGTATTCATAATAAATAATAATACCATTCTAAATGCAAACGAGTTTAAAAATTATCATATAGAATTTAAAATCATAACAGATTCTTACTTAAAAAATACCAAAGCCCTTCTTAATTCGTGCACTGCTGTTGAAATAATAATTTGAGCTGCAGGTATTGCAATAATAGAAGCATCCACAGGTAAAAGATCTCGCGTCATTTCAAAAAAAACACACTGGGATTTAAAATTATTAATGTCATCACACCATCATACATTCCAATGAAAAGCAGACAATTCACACACACAAAACCTATTTAGAATTATTTTTTACACAATACACTATTTATAAAATTCCAGTTTAAAAGAGCTCGATATTTTCTTAATGAAAGCTTCTCGCAAACTAAATGCAAAGAAAATTTTATGGTAAACTCTACATCACACCTCCTCACATGCCAACGATTAGTGGGGGCACCTTGAACCATGCCTATCAATGTCTGTGTCAGAATTCCATTTCTTGTTAAGTTATAATAAAATTAAAAAAGGTGTTTCTAGGATTATTCTGAATATATTAAATTCAACGTCATTTAATTTTTTCTGCATTTGTTTTATTATTAAACGCGTCACTGCTTAACCATGATAAAAAAGAATGCAATACTTTTAAAAGCTCAATATATAAAATTTAATTGACAATAAAAATTACAAAAACAAATAAAAAAACAAATAATTACATACATGTATGAAATTTAAAACAAAAAAAAACCTTAGTTTCTATCGTGGAGTACACCTTGATGTTGACATTGAAAATATACGGTCAGAGAATAATTTAATGCAAATTAAAACAATAAATCTCATCGTGAAATACTTAAATGATCTTTCATTATATCCTATTCTATTTTAAATTTTAATTATTTAAATCTCGCTGGATAAAAAAGTTCCCAGTTTTGATTTTTCTACAAGATAATATTTAAATTCACTTTTAATTACAAAGCGTAATCTATTGTGTACAAACATTTTTAAATAATAAAAAACGTTAATTTATGAACTATTCTTAAATAAACATAAATCGTTTTCAGTACTTCAACAAAAATGTTACGTATCCAGACTGTAATTTAAATTTTTAGCAAATCTGTCTGAAATAATAACATATAAATTAAGCCATCTCCTAAAGTGAATTTTGCACACAAACACAACTGACCTTGTTACCAAATTTGTGAAAAAATGTGGGCGATCATAATTTAAGTAGGCATCAATAATAATACGTGTGGTAGGCGAGATTTTTCGTAGAAACATGCGTATATAGGTACCTGCTTTATTGGAACGATTTCTCATCTTTTTCCAAGATGCTCTACTGTTTGCATTTATATGTTCATATCCACAAATGGTATGTGAAAGTGTAAAGGTGAAAATAACGACAACACATTTAAAATGAAAAACTATAAACATCAATTTATATACGGTTTTAAGTTTAATAATAACTGATCGATGGTTAGTTGCATAATGTTAAGTAGAGGAGAAAAATACAGCGTAATTTTTAACGTTATACAATAACAATCAAGTTTTTCAAGGTTGCCCAGTAGTATATTTATATTTTTAAACTATTAGTTTAATTAAGATAAATGTTAGAAATCAAGAATCCTATATATTTTAAAATTTGAAACCACAATAACCCAATTTAAAGAAAAAAAAAAGTGAAACAGAGATATTAGAAAAGTAATAAAAATGTGAAAGTTCAACATCATGTTAATACATTCCTCCTGAAATATGTAAATGGATCTGTGACAAAAACGAAAATTTGTTTAATTAGAAAAAGAAAAGGCTACAACTTCAATACTATAGTACCTACAGGATATGAATCATATCAAATGAAGCAAAAGGAAATATTCATTACTAACATGAAACGTGTCATCTAGCACATACCTTAAGCAATGTTTCTTAATTAACATTCTGAATATACCAGTAACTCATATCATACATTGCATTTTAAAATAATCAGACAAATCGTAACAGGAATTTGACAAGGTCATACTCAATGGTAAAACAATAGCCCCATTGATGGTATATAAGGAATAATTAATGAACACCCTAAATATTTACTCAAATATAATAATAGACTTTTTTTTAAATAATAATATATAATAAAGTTTTATTCCCAAGAAACATCAATTTTGAAATGTGTGTAATGAAAAACCTTCATATACTTAGTTTGTATTGTTATTTATGTCGTTCACTTTTGATATTTTATGGAGCTATTTGGACAAAGGTCACAAAAAAATATTACCATAATGACTAATTTTACTTCCGGGGTATATTCATGAA
This sequence comes from Ignelater luminosus, assembly GCA_011009095.1. NCBI lineage: Eukaryota > Metazoa > Arthropoda > Insecta > Coleoptera > Elateridae > Ignelater > Ignelater luminosus. Next base: position 14,551 of record VTPC01002788.1, on the reverse strand, counting down.
GGTACTTAACCTTTTTTTTTTTGTTTCAAGTTAAGGTTAACACTAATTTCATTTCATATTATTAATATCATGACAAGTCTCAAGCAAATGCATACCAATGAATTCGCATCTTTTTTATATAATTTAAAATTATTTGTGCTAGAATCAAGCTATATTTTGTCTAAATTGTTAAGAAGTGATAGATTCACATTATCCTGGGAAATTTCAGTAATACATTTCTAAGGTTAATCACTGTTTTGAAGTTTTTCATTTAACCAAAGAGGTGATTAACCTTTAAATTCGTTTTTATTTCCAAAAGACATTAAAACAAGTAAATAATATGCTCTAACTAAACACTACTTAGCTGAACGAGAACTTTTATTCATTTTACTAAAAAACATTCCCATATTCAATTTATTGAGAATTATACAAAGTCTTTCTAACATGAAATTGATATGGTCCTCAACAATATCAAGAAATTAAAAATTCTTTAATTTTTTCAGACTTGTCCAGACTATTTCACAATATTGTCATATAACAAATAAAGCACTTATTGCAAAATCAGTTCAAATTTTGCAGATCAAAATTAAGAAACTGGCAGTCACTACAAACATACTATAGGAGAACATGGATAGATACAGTATTGTGCAAATTAGTGAGAATACTATGAATTTTTCATATTTCTTATATCAACTCTTGCTATGTTACTTTTGACAGTTGTTTTTTCTCAAGGGGCACAATTTCTAACTAAACATTTATCATTGCTTAGAACATGAGCTATTTCTAATCATTACACATATTTTCATTGTTTTTAAAAGTCAAAAACGCTTTTGACATTTGGGCGACGTTATGGATATCACACCAAGAAAAAGAGAAAAGATTATCACACTACTTAATAAGTGAGTTGTAAACAAGATAATAAAACAGAAATGAGAGACCAGATCAGTTGAAATACAGCGTAAGGAAAGATGTGGAAGAAAAAGAAAGATAAATCTGCAGGACGTATCTTTTCTTCTAAGAAATGGTAAAGTTAGAAAAGGCTGGAGTAAAAAATTACGACTTTACAGTTCATAGATTACTCCTGGAAGGTGACAGAAAAGCCATAAGACCACAGAAGAAACAACTTCTTACAGTTGATAAACAACCGGCTCGCTTGGGTCAAAAAGTATGTCCATTGGACTGAAGAAGACTGGAGGAAAGTCTTATTTTCTGATTACACATTTTTTGGTACAAGGAACCCGATCAAAGTTCGTACGAAAGAACACAAACGAAACGCTAACGGCAGCGCATATAGTACAAACAGCGAAACACCCTGTAAAAGTGATATACTGGGGTTCTTTTGCATAATAGGCACTGGAAGACTTATAGCAATTGAAGGTATGATGAACAGTGAAAAATACAAAGCATTGTTGGAAAAATGTTTGGTCGCACAACTGGGAAAAGTTCAAGTTGCTGAACGGATGAACCAATCTTTCAACAAAATGATGGTGAAGTATTTTAAGGATAAGAACATCGCCCTTCTCGACTGGCCTGGAAACTCACCCGATCTCAATCCCCTTGAGAATCTGTGGTCCACGTGCATGGTAGTAGTTATCAATTTTGTAATAGTACTGTAGTAGTAGATAGATGGCGTTAGTATATAAAAATAATGAATTAACATTATAGTTATTCATGTTAATGTTTACGTTGTTACTTTATTAATAAATAGTTATAAACCTAAATAATAGAAATCATTGCAGGACAAACTCCTAAAACAAATGCCTTAATTCAAACCCATTTCAAATAAACGTTAATTACGAAAAAGCTGTGTTCACATTAATTTGCACAATACTGTAAGAATCAAGCAAAATATGTCACACTATCAGTCAGTTTGATCAAACTTGACTATCAGTCTGAAACAATGACGTCATACCTTTAGTTTAGTCAAATTTTCAAAGTTTTAGAGGCGTTTCTATGGCTTACGTGATTAACTAAATTTGAAAATAATAAAGCAGATGCGAAGCGAAGAAGGTTATAGCGGGTAACAGATAATATTTATTCTAACCTCTGTTTTGCTCTGCTGCTTGCTATAACTTGGTTTTTTCTTTCTCCTCGTATTGTTTATTCTTGTAATTAATATTCGTAAAAGGTAGATTTAAAAGGTAAAAAGTAGGTAGATTTATTATAGGATTGCGTAGTGTTAGATTGTGTGTGTCGTGTTTTATATTATTTAAATGCGTGTTTATACTTTATGGTAGGTTTTTTGTTTTGTAAACACAGTTATCATAACCTCACAGTTTGAACAAATTATGTATTACAGTGTGACCACCCAGTTTGGTACAAAATTGAGTTTGTCAGTTTTGATATCATCATTCTAGACCGATAGTCAAGTTTGATCAAATTATTTGATAATGTAACCTGGGATTTAGATACAAATGGTATATTGAAAACTGAACAAGAGAAATAAAGCCTAAAAAAGAGGAGGAAAAAACATAAAAAGGCTGCGAGATGGTAAAAGTAAATTACAAGAACAGATACAATGTAGAAAAGAAGACAAAAAAACAAAGAAACTAATTTGATGAAATTCAAGAGAAGCAATAAAAATGAATTAGAGGAAAGAAAAAAGAAGACAAGAAAAAAAGCAATGAAACAAAGCAAAACAGAAAAGTGAAAGGAAAAGAATGGAGTAAAAGAATATGAGCAAGCCAAAAAGACAAAAGAGAAAAGTAGGGCAGGAACCATAAGAAAGAAAGAAAGTGGAAAGACGCAAGAAAATGAGTAGCATAGTGAAAGAAAAAAGGTAAAAGAAATACAGAAGAGAAGAAAAAGAACAAGACAAACTCTAGGTATAACTCCTTCAACTTCTCTTTATGCCTAATACCAAGTACACATTATGTTTCAATTGATACATCAATCTTAAACTAAGCATTTTGAATTTCTCATAAATATGTAATAATGATAACAACGCTATGATTTTTAATTTATTCTGCGTAGGGATAATTGCACTGACTTCACTTAAATTTAGACTACGTGTAAAAACATTATTGCTATGTTTTTAACAGTTGTATTCATGAAGTTAAGCTTTAGTTAAGTTTAAGTAAAATTGCTGCAGTTGGTCCTTATTGCTTCTATTTAGAACCTTAATAATAAATAAAATAAACGATAATCTAACCAAAGATTCTAATTCATTAACTTATAGCATTTTGAATTTCTCACTTTCAGTCCTTCCTTTCTGAAGAAAATAAGTTGAATCAATTCTATACTGGCACAGATTGGAATCTAGTCACTAGGTATCAAAACAGTGAGCTTGGCAATTGTTTTTTGTATATTATTTTGATAGTACCTTTTCATTTTAGATCGTCATGACATATGAAGTGTCATTACCCGACATTCTACATTCAAATGCCATTTTTTTATATTGTCACTTCAATGCCAAAAGCACAAATGTACAAATAAAATAGTAGGGTAAGTCATAGAAATCTGACAGATTTCACTCTGTTTATTATTGACAGCTTAAAAAATTGGTAGAGGTTAGGTAGAGATGAATTTTATATTATATTGTTTAGCATATTGCATTGGCTATGTTGCCAAATCTACATCAGCTAAAATTACCTATTTTATTTTATTAAAACAATAATGTAAACTTTGTATGATTTTAATAGTTTGGTAATGTGAGTTTTGCCATTCACTAAAATATAATTCCTTTTGTTGTGCTGTCAACAAAATTGCTATTGGCGTCAGTAATTTTTAACAATAGGTTAGATGATACAGACGATTAGTGAAAATATTTTTGTATTGAAAATCCTACACCAAGACAACAAATGTACAAGTTTACCGACACGCCTAGATGGCAGTACTAAAAACATTAATGTACGTTTAAATCTTTCAAACCTAAAAGTTAAAACATTGATTTTCAAAACCAATATTTTGCACATCCATTGTTTTGGCATTGGGGCAAACAAAATGTGAATTAACATCTTGAGAACAAGCATGCAAATCAATGGGCGCGTTTAGCGAACACAACCGTTGACTAATAGCGCTCTTCAGCGCTCAACATGTTTAGTTTTGATGATTGCCAACCGTTGCCAATTCTCTGAACGTAACCGCTTGATACTCCCACAACGATATACGTAGGCATTAACTGCACTCAACCTATTTCAGCGGAAAAATAATAGCTGACGTGATTTAGCGGCGTTTGTAAGACAGCGTCTACTCAACAAATTCGTTCAGAGAGTCGCTACTAGTCAGCATACTCAACTGTTGGCAACGGTTGCGTTCGCTAAACGCGCCCAATCAATCAGCGTGTCAGTCAAGCAACTGTGTTTTTAATTTTACTTTCAAACTTGAGTAAATGAATGTAGGTGCATTCATGTGAACATGTGTACAATATGTTTAGATAACAAGGTTAGAAGATGATGTTACAATATTTTTGTAGTGAATAGAAATATGTTTTTACAACATCTTTTGTTGGTATGACAATGATCTTCCTACAAAACCATTACTTCAAAAGCCAAAAAGGCATAAATTATGTGAGTTTTTGAAAAATTAAATAAAATTGGCAAGTGTTGGGAACTAGTGGAAAAGTATAATATCTGGAAATCCTGTATGAGAAAAGACTTGAACTTAAAGCCACCAACAAGAAACTTCGAACAATACTAATGCAGTGTGCCATATCTAATAAAGATATTTCAGATCTTTTTGTTAATTCTGCAAAAAGTTTCACAATCAATTTCAAACAGTATTATAAAAAGCTGCTTGATGAAATTAAACAAATTTATTGAAAAGAGGCATAATAGAGACAATATTATTTTACGGCCCAAAACAACAATAAATGATTGTAATCTAAAAATGTCAATTTTTTACATAGGAACTTGAATCCATCAAATGTTTCTGCAATTAGAACAAAAAAAAATTTCTGGGAAATTCTGGTTAATTTAGTTTAGCAGAATGGATGATAAGCAAGCTCAGGGAGACACCCGGCAGCACAAATTAAGCACTGTATAAAAAATTGTCCAAAGAATAATGCACAGGGTGAAACATCATAAAGTTGATCAAAGAAATCACTAGATGATACAATATCCAAAAGTAAGCAAAAAGTTTCGTACAAACATACGTCAACATTTTTTATTTTAGAAATACAGGATAGTCAAGTTTTAATAGTTATTTATATTACCTACAAATGTTAGAAGTAGCATTTCAAGCATGAAGTGTGAAGTTTGATGCCTGAGGCGAAGCTGCAGGTAATATTAAAATTAAAACAAAAACTTGATCACAACATTTCATATTACATAATCATTACTTGATGTCGGTTAACTTAATTAAATAATTTGTGATTTATTGTTTAAATTTTAAGACTGCATTTTTTATAAATAAAGCAAATTAAACTACTGCAGAATTACAAGAATACACAAAGTTTTATTTTGTAAACAAATACATAACAGCGATTTTATGATTACAAATAATCTTTATTGGTTGATAAGCAAGCAGTAGCAGGAGCCAAGAGACTCCTAAGATCTTTTCAAGAATGTTTTTTCTTTTACCAAGAACATGAGAAAGTACAGTTTTCAGTAACAAAAAAATTAACTACACCGTGGTGCTGAATAATTGTTACTAAATCAACAACTAATTACAGATTAAGTATTAAAGCAATTGCAAATATTAGTATGGATTTTATTCAAGTGACTGTTATAATTACACGTTTTATAAATTTATTCAATATGACCACCCTTATTTTGTAAACACCAGCCAAACATCTTTTCCAGGACATAATCGCCGCACGGATGTCTTGAACTGATATCTGCGCCCATAACTTGCGGATTTTTCTTTAAGTTCTTTTAAATTTCTGCTTTTCTTTTCCTTCAATATGTCTCGCATCTTACTCCACACAAAATAATCCATGGGATTTAAATTCGGAGAGGTAGGCAGCCATAATGTTGATGGTATGAAATCGGGGCAATTTCTCTCGCACCACTCTCTAACAATCTTAGCTGCATGTGCAGAAGCAGAATCTTGTTGATACAGGATACAATGTATTCGCTTCAGGAATCAGATCAGACTGCTCCCCAAACCATGAGGGTTGTTTTATTTTTGAATCGGCATACATTCTTTTTATTGTGTGGAATATTCTCAATTTTCGTGGCATATAAACAGTCATTTTGCGGATTGAAAACATCTTCTAGAATTGATAACTTTTCATCAGAAAAGATAATGTTCTTCATGTCCTCAAACCATACCGACGTTGAAGCTCTCTTGTTCTTTCATACCGTTTCTTCCTTTGGGCATAAAAGCGTATTTATTTTGTTTTAGCAATTCTTTGTTAAAATTCCACAACTCTGTGTGTGTTAGATGTCATGGCACACTATGATGAAAAATGATTTTCACTTCATAACTCGGTAAAACAAAAGAATAGCTATGTCAAACCATGTATCACTGAAAAGCATTTAAGACGTGCAGTTCAGTAATATGGAAATCAAGTAGGCGTTCCCAAATAGGGAAAATTTCTAAAAGTTTTCCTTCTTTTGGGACTTTATCCATCACTATTTGAGAGCTTTTTCGAGGAGAGTTACCAAAAAAGATCTTTCAAGTTAAAGCGCTTTAGAGAAATAAAGAACTTTTTAAGAAATCTGAAGAGAATCAACTTGAAAAGAAAGCATTCAAGAGCTTGTTGGATATTGAGACTTTCAGAAACTTTTTAAAGCAGAAATTCTTTGAGGATGAAGCTTTTCAATGAAAAGTGTTTTTTGAGAAAGAGAGATTTTGTATAGATTTTCCAAAATATTACAAATTATCACAAATTTATTTCACTGAATCCAGTTGCATACAAATGCCATATTAAGCAGCAAGCAACCAAGCACCGGCCAGTGATCAAAAAGAAACCTAATTGCAGTCAGCTTTGAAATTAAAAATGTACGTCTGTGCTCAACATGTTATAGCTATAAACATAGTTTAATATATGATAATGTTAGCGATCAAACTCTGTGGTTACTTTTTTAAAATAGTTCAAACACTCACCATCTTCAAATTGACCATTGCGGGTGGAGATATGCATTCAATAAATAAATTTTTTGTTCGCAACACCATTTTTTTTTAAATCATGCAAGACTTTAAAAACAATTTTAAACACACTTAATAAAATATTTGAGAAGACCTTGTCAGTTAACAAGTGTATATCAATTTTAATTTATGCCCTACGTTTTTTATTCCATAGGCAGCTTTCTTTTTGATTGCTCTGTATATTGTAATGCTGTGTGTGGTTTCTTTTCTCTTTTATTTATTTCAACTCTCTTTGCTCACAACTAATCTTTGATGCATCTTAATCTTCACTGCTTCTTTCTTTTAATGTTTTTATTAAGACCTTCACTTTGAATTTAAAATAGTCAAGTCAGTGCAGTGAAGATTTTTTCCACTACAGAAACTGAACAAATGATATTTCAATACCTAACATTCATCGTTTTTTTTTTCACTTATAATCATGCCATGAAATCCAAAGATTTATGCTACATTATTCAAGATTTATTCAACACAGATTAATACAAAATCTACAAATGAAAATGAACAATAATCATAACCTACATTTCAGTTACTTACCATTAGTCAAGGTACATGCTTAATGTGGTGCACATGTAATGTGCAATTTTAAGAAATTTAAATTGCGACAAATACAACCTTTTGTGTATAGCCTTATCATTTTTTACCAATATTATCATGTATAAATATTTAAACACTACAAAGCACTGACTGATAAAACCTATAAAAGTCTTTATCAGATCTATTATTTCATATTTGCCACATACTTGAAAGTTTTCTTAAAACTGGTTTGTACTATTCCTTCTTCAGATTAAAAATCTAACCTCAATGTTATGGATAGTTCAAGAGTGTACTTTACATATGGCATATATTTAAATTTTTTAATGAGATGCTTAAGAATGCCCCATACACAAGACAATAAAAGTCATTCTTTAACTTTCTTTTATAGTACATTAATCTAATCTTTTAGTTATACTTTAAAAACCTTGATTTAATTTTAAACACATTTGAGGAGCTGGCCAGCAAAATGGGTAAGTCACTTGTCGCTAAGAGTGTATACTCCAATGTTTAATGGACTAATATGCCCTAACTAACCCAGTTCTGTTCACCAGCTCTTCATTTATAACCCCTTATTAAATAAAAATTGAGTTAATCCTCTAAAAAGAAAATTAAAAACCTATCAATATGTAGTTCATATACATACCTAGTCTTCATTTCAAGAAAAAGACTTTTAGATAAGAACTCCTTTCATAAAAATACTTATCATAGTGAGCTCATTTCAACTTTTTCAAAATCTATAAATGTGTAGGTTAGGTACAAAATGTCAAAACAAAAAAATTTAAGGTTAACTTTTTAAAGAAACAAGTTTAATTACAAACCAAAATATTAACAGCTTCTCTAAATATTAGAATTCAACATTCCATTCTCATAGCAGTAAAAGCTTTGATATAACAACAGACTTTTAATTATTAACTGTCAATAAACAGAAACTTACCGTTCGGTTGTAGGATCTTCGCAATTTAAAGGATATTTTAACTCAATGATTTCACCATTCTTTTCTTTTAACTGCCCTTGATTTTCCATATAATATTGAACCAATTCAGATAAAGTAGCAAATTTCTCTCCTCCATACAAATCATAGAAATCACCCGAGTTTTGAATTTTAATGTGTGTAACTTGTCCATTACGCCTAAAAATCAATGACATTCGTTTCATAAACTCATCCTCTTAATTTATTTCTAAATTTACCTAACAGAAAGAGTAAAATCTCCTTTATTCGAAGAACTAGGTCGTGCTAAAAAACTACAGTCGACACCTCTCTCCATCAAAAGCTTTTCAGCTTCAATCCCTGTTATGGTGGGCCAAAACCATCTATAAAACAATACTTAATTATGAACACATAAAATAATTGTACTGCTGTTAATGGGTTAATTGTATTATTGATAAAGATTGTTCGTTTTAGAAAAAAGTACAGTGTAGACAGGTCTTCAGAACAATTGAGAGCAATATTGGCATATTTGAACAAAGAAACACGTACAGCCTACTGTGTGGTACGAGTAATTTTATATTCCATGTTAACAGCGAAAATCTTACCTTCTAGAGCTCATTTTTCTTAAAAATGTACAAAAAACTACAAAAATAAATTTGCTTTAAAGTGAAAACCGTCTGCTGCATCACCCGCCATCTTGCTTTTATCACAAACGACTTCGTGACCTTCAACACCCTTTTAAATTGCATATAACCATAAATTCAACTTTTATTTTATGCCGATAATTTTATCTTATTTCCAATACATCTTTAATGAATAAAACTAAAGGTCAACGATTATCTGACGATTTAATTAGTAACACAACAAGTGAACTATGTTCTACAGAATATACAATCTAATTATTATTGATTTGCTAATTTTAAGTTTTCAAATTTTGAGCTGTATCTCGTAGATTTTCCGACGATCCTTCTGCTAACATCTCTTGCTTTTCCAACAATTCCCTTCGCTTTTGTTCAGGCCGAAGAACGGTGAAATAACGATACCATCGCAATCCCAAATGCCCCGTCCCATAAATTGTTATTCCTATACATGCGAGTACCAAACCCTTATGGATTCTATCCAGCATCGTACTTTTTCGTGCTAATTTCTTCATTTTCTTGGAACTGCAAATACCAGTAGTAGATTTCACTTCTTTGGAATGTTATTGGTGCAATGTGGTCTAACCTCACTTCTTCAACTTTTGCTTCATCGACCAATCAATAAGTTCAAGGTTGGCGTTTGCGTTCATTTTACACAGTTATTAATGACCATTTTATAATTTACATACGACCTTTTTGAATTAATTTTCTTTGTGGTTCTTAAATAGGACATTTTGAATCATTTAAGTTTTGATAGGTTAGAACTGTTACAGGTACCTGTAATGTTTGGAAAACGAAGGAAGTCGTTTATGCAATTATTTTTAGCGGTTTATACAATTTCATCTAACTGCTTTGGCAACATATAAGGAGAAACTTTTCCAAAAAAAAAGAATAGATTATTACAATGTTTTTATAATATTAAGAAATGATTTTTCTTGTTAATCTACAATATACTTAACAAATAATAATGCGTATACATACCTACCTACAATAGAAATATAGAAACTGAATTACTTATTCGGAAATTTCATAGAGACGTGAATATTGGTCTTTTTATAATTTGGTACGTGCAGATTATTATTACAATTACAGGAAATTACTTTTAGAAACACGTTTTGAAAGTTTACTTATATTAGGTGACTTTTTTTCCAGCATATGTTTTTTGTTTTTAAACATATCAAATGACGTCACGGATAGCTATTACAAATTTCGCCGTTTTCACGCTTGAAGAGATTAATTGATTAGGTAAGAAATAAGTCTGCTGAATCCACGCAATCTTGTACAGATTAAGGTCAAGGTCGTGTGTATTTATTTCAGCCTTGAATATGAGTCAAGGTCATATAACTGGTTCAAGGTCACGTTGTATAAGTGCTTATACGAATTTAATTATATTGCAATAAAAACTTCTAGATATTGCAGTAATTCTAAAATCTTGGATTTATAGAGAATTTCTTTCAAAGATTACCCATAAACGACATAAACAAAGCAAAACCAAATCGAGAAGAAATTTTCTAATTTTTCGAATCGAGGTATGGAATTCACGGCCCCATAATTATTATTTTAGTAGTCGGTGCCTAAATTGAGAAAAAGAAACTAATAACAATCCAATTTTCACATAGAGGTAGGTATTTATTGTTGTTTTTAGGTAGAGTGGTTTCTAAATCTTGTGGCACGCGACCTTCAATGCGCAGAAGGCAAATTTTAGCCGGGCGGCCCTAAATGCATGATTTTTACAATTTTCTTTCTCTTTTTCTTGTGCAGTAAGCTCCGTCGTTTGCGCATTTCGCGTGCCACGAGATTTGGAAACCACTCTATATAATCATTACAATACACGTTCACAATTTAAGTTTCTAATTAGTACTAAACTTAGGTAGCAAAATATGCAGCGTTAATTATATTATTAATAACGAAAAATGATGAATACACTCGGCAAACTTTATTCCAACGTACCCAGTAGTACTTAATTAGATCTTATAACAATATTACAAATTACAATATAGTGCAGTTTTGAGAATTACAACACGCATCGCAACAACAACATTCAGCATCATCATTCCTATTAGGCGAGCTACTGTTATTGTAATTGGTATTGTAAATATTGCTATTAGTATTAGTGTTTGTAAAAGAAGCAGCATTGTCATCGCGTATTTTGGCCTTTGGTGGAGTTGTAGTAACAGTGTTATCAGAAAGAGCAATAATGATACCCTCTTGGAAAACGTCATTTATATTTTCCTAGAATAATAACAGCAATATTAGAAATCAATTTTGTTGTACATGTTACCCAGTTGAGTACAGACCTTTGTAAGAGCTGAACATTCTACGTATTTGACCGCCTGAAGTTCTTTCGCCATTCTTTCTCCTTGTCCTCTTGATATTGGTGTTTTTCCATCTCTGGCAAGGTTATCCAGTGTTCTTTGATCATTACGTAAATCGATTCTTGTTCCTACTAGTAAATATGGTACTCCTGGACAGTATTTCTGCAATTCTGGTATCCACTGTAGAAACACAATACAATTAAGTAACTTAGGGAATATCAGAGTAATTCAATTTTCATCATATACCGCAACCCATATAAATCCTAATGTAAGCAGAAATTCACATTTCTATAAGTCTGTAGCTAATATTCTTATTTATAATCTGGTATTCTAAACTAACTGGGCAACAGTTTTTTCATTAAATGACACATTACAACTCATTATAACGAGAAAAATCTTTACAATGATTTGGTCAACTTTACCAGCAATGGAACGTCACCATATTAACAAAATGAAAAATAAATGAATGTGTACAGCGCACCAAGAAAAAGTGTCAGTTGCGTAAAGATTCAATGAAGCGGAACTAATTGTGATAAGTGCCCTGTACATCTATTAAATGCCTTGGCATAAATTGCTTGAAAGTAATAGTGTTGTTGTAGAATTGCCTACACAACTTAAAACTAGTTATAGCCCTGTCCATTCTCTTTTTTGGGGCAGTGTACGTTGAAGGTGACTATTAAGGCTTAATATTGTTTATAAATAGAGAAAATACCTCGCGATCGAAAAAAAACGAAGTCTATACAGGCCATGACTCGTACTATGTGGTCGTGTTCTTCGCAAATGTCTATTGTTTTATTCAGATTTTAGTTTACAATTGTCATTTCGAAATGTTAAATTGAATTTGAATACTGGGTTTAACCGTTTAACCTAACAATTAACAACGGTCAACCGCTATCTACTCTCTTAGTGTTGTCGCATGGTATTGGTCATGATGGCCTACTGCAACTTCGTTTTTTTTCGATTGCACGGTACTACGTAATATTCATCCGTAGTCTAATTCGGGGAGACATAGGGCGCGTTTAGCGAACGCAACCGTTGCCAACTGTTGAGTATTTTGACTAGTAGCGACTCCTTGAACGAATGTGTTGAGTAGACGCTGACTTACAAACGCTGCTAAATCACGTCAGCTGTTATCTTTCCGCAGAGATAGGTTGAGTGCGGTTAAATTCAGATTAACGCCAACGTATATAGTAGTGAGAGTATTAAGCGGTTGCGTTCAGAGAATCGGCAACAGTTGGCAATCATCAAAACTAAACATGTTGAGTGCTGAAGAGCGCTATTAGTCAACGGTTGCCTTCCCTAAACGCGCCCATAGTTTCCAGCGCCGGCGTAGTACAAGAACGTGCAAATAAACTTACTACAGGCGCTGCACAGTGGCAAATAAGGCAACTGAAACTGACATTAATCGCATCACGCACCACTCTGTTTATCACACAAAGACGTCTTACGAAATTCTGCTGTAGGCGCCAACCACTCTTGCGCCGGCCCTGATCTAATGATTCTTTTACGTTTTGAATGCCATGACGTAATTGGTAATTTCAAGCTAATACTCTTTTGGCTATTTAGTGTTCACAAGTGTTTAGCTTAGATTTCCAACGTTTTTCTCTGAATTCTCAAGTTTCTTTCAAAATTTTCGGGCATTTAATAACACTACTAAAACCCATATCTGTAAATCCTTAAGTACAAATACGATTTGCAACATTACAAGTTTGTAAATTGTAGACGTACTTTTTGTACGATCAGCGATTAACCACGGATTATTATCTAAAACGAAGTCAGCGCAAGAATGTGTAAATGAGTCAAGTTGTCATAGTCGCCACGGTGACTAAGTAATAAAACAAGCAAAACTGACATTAAATGTACCACGCATCACCCTGTTTACCACACGAAAGTGTCTAAAAAAATTTTACTATAGGCATCAAATACCTTAACGCCAGCTCTGAGCATTAAGAGAATTCTTAGAACGCTTTACAAAACATTTAGAAAATCTTATTTAATGTAAGAATCGAATGCATGTTTATACGATTGAGTAATTTGGAGGTTTCGTGCGCTCAGATTTAATAAAAGAGTTTATTCCCCTGCTACATAGAAATTATCCTAAGAATATTATTAAATAGTTAATGCCCTGGAGATCTCTTACCTAGGGGTTTATTGATAGCAAACAGCTGAAAAGTCCTAGCAGCAAATTATGTCTAGCACAAGCAAAATTAAACACTCATCATACTGATTTGGAGAAACTAAGGTTCAAACAAGCAAATTGCAAGTCAATTTGGAAAAAGTTGGGTACGATCGAAATAGGTTTGTACACAACAAACTACAGCAGGTTTGAAGTCCGCTGAAGATCATTGTAGATGCAAGAGACTTGGGTATAATAAAATGGCCTGGCAACCCAGCAAGCAATATCATCTAATTCACGTAATTTACTGATCATTATTTATGTTACACCTAGAATATTGTAGCTCTAAGACATCATATCAAGATGTAAATAAGACGTTATTTAATGGCTACCTAGACGTCTTTTAGACATCGTACTAAAAGATGGAATTTTGATAACCAATACATAACGTACGTCAAATTTAATCACGTAAGAGATATAGAACAGAAATAACGTCTTCTTCTTCTTCTTTTCTTCATCCAGCTTCTTCTTGCGTCCACTGTTGGACATAAGCCTCCTTTGTACGTCTCCAGGAATTTGTGTCTTGTACCAGTTGAATCCAACTATATCTAATTCTCCTTATTTCGTCTGCCCAACGCGTCGCTGATCTGCCTCGGTTTCTCTTGTCTTCGTGGGGTCTCTATTCCAGCAATCTTTAGATCCATCTGTCATCGCTGAGTCGTGCTACATGGCCTGCAAATCTCCATCTTAGTTTTGTTATTTTTTCTACCACATTCTATTCCTGTTCTTCTTCGTATTTCTGTGTTTCTTACATGATCCGTGAGTTTAATTCTTAGTATTGATCTCTCCATTTTCTTCTGTGATATTCTTAGTTTCTTTGCATTTGTTTTAGTGAGCTTTAGTGTCTCTGGCCCGTACGATATAACTGGGAATATACACTGATTGTACACTTTTTTCTTAAGGCTCATAGGAATTTCGCTGTCGAACACATCCTTCAGTTTGCCGTAGG